>PVJH01019209.1:0-43378 GCA_004026705.1 Nesogale talazaci | reverse complement strand
GGGCAGTGGGCTCGGATTTACTTGACCTCACACAAGTTTCTAGACCCCCAGGTCCACCTGCAGAAGCCTAATGCCCCTTCCCCCAGGCCAGCCAGTGTCCAGTCGCCCTATTTCAAGAGACAGACTCACCACCCATAATTAGGAAGCTAAAGCTGGAGGTTGGTGGGAGGTACCCGCCAGCCCCTCCCTTTCCTCCAGCATCTCTGCTGCAGGTTAACCCTTGCAGGCCTCTGTTCCCAGAGGGCCTTGCTGTTGTCAGTTCAAGCTCAGGACCACTGACCACCCCACGAGTGCAGACTGGAACTGTGCTCCACCAGGCGTTCAAGGCTGTGACCTTCAGAAGCTGACGACCAGGTCTTTCTTCAGGGGTGGGGGTCAGAACTGCCCACCTTTGGGCTGGTAATTGAGTGCTTAACCATTTGTGCTACCCAGAGACTCCTGTCATCCAAGACCAAGCCTCAAACCCTGTACCGTGCCAGCCCCACTGAAGAGAGCCTGGGTAGCATGGTGGTTCTATGTTGGGCTGCTAACCCCAACCGCAGCAGTTCAAAACCACCAGCTGCTCCTAAGGGGAAAAACGAGGCTTTGAACTCCCTCAAAGAGTCACAGTGTCTGAGTCTCACAAGGGCAGTTCTATCCTCAACTCCAAGGTGGTGAAGAGTCTGGGTTGACTCCGTTCCCGGCCCACCAAAGAGTCTGGGCAGCAGAGGAACTTGAACCCCCAGACTGGACCGCTTTCCTGTCTGCCCACGGGATTGGGGTGACAGGTGAACAGTTCTGCCCTGCGTCCATGTCTGCCCGTCTCTGGAAGATTCTCTGAACAGGCCAGTTCTGTTGTTTCACAAAATGAGCTGAGCCCCGGTAGCGGAGTGGTTGAGTGCGGGACTGCAGCCGACTGGCTTGGTGGTTCAAATCCAGCAGCAGCAAGACTGGGCCCCCCAACTCCCACCAGAGGGCAGTGATGCCTAAAAAAAAAAAAAAAAAAAAGTTCCCCAGAGACAGCACCCATGTGTCAGGAGCCCAATGATCACCAGCCACCACAGCAACTCCAGTGCCTGTGATACCTAATGCTGCTGGTCTAAGCCCCACCTGGGAGGTGGGCTTTTAAACCAGGGTTTTGTTTGATCTCAGAGGGAGGCCATTTCCACTTGTGGGGGCTTAAGTGGGGGGAAATGAATTCCCTCCAGACAGCAGCTGTCCCCCCAGGACACCTGGGTTTCAGTGCCCACTTCTGTGTTTCATGATTCTCCCAAAACAAAAAGCAACCATGTTGTCTTTGTGTAAAATCCTACTCAAGGACTAAAGAAGTGCCATACTGGTTGTCAACTCTCCCCTCCCGCCCCCTCCCCGCCTAAGCTCACTGCCAGTAAGTGGATGCTGCGTCATAGCAAGCCTGTAGGTCAGCGTGGAACAGCCCCTGTGATTTCCAATGGGAGTGGAAAGCCTGTCTGGTCCAGCAGAGCAGCTGGTGGTTTCAAACTGCAGACCTCGCAGTTTACAGCTCAAGGCTGAACAGCTACAGCCAGGGCTCCTTGCACTCTCGTGACTGTGACGGTAACAGAAGGAGCCCTCAGGGTTGGGTCAAGTGCTTGGCCACCATCCCAGCCTATCAGCCATAGAGCGCTCTGACAGTCTCAGCTTTACCCCCGGGAAGGGTTCTGGGTGTGAACTGCCCACCGTGCAGCTAGCAGCTGATCCTTAATCACCGCTCCACCCGGCTTCCTCAGGTGGGTAGTCCAGGGCAAACTGTTGTGGCATGTAGAGTTGTACTGTCCAGTGAATTCTCACTCACGGCCACCGTGCAGGACAGGGAAGAACTGCCCGAGTGTTTCTGATGCCCGACAAGCAGTGTCTTCTTTCTCTCGCTCACCAGCTGGTGGGTTTGAACTGCCAACCTTGAGTTCCCTCTGGCCCCACCTGCCATCTCCCTTTCTTCTCTGCAGACCCGCCTTCAGACCCAGCTGAAGACACTGAAGACTGAGATGGAGGAGGCCAGGGCACAGGGGACCCAAATGGGGGAGGAGAATGGGGCACTGACAGGTGTGTGGGGCCCGGGGGGGGGGGTGCTCAGAAGATTTCTTGGTGCATAAACTGGAACTGGAAGGCTCTTTCCTTGCTCAGTAAGAAGAAGGAGCCTGAGAGTCAAGTTTATCACACAGGCAGGTTTATTAGAGAGCAGAGCCCTGCGGGAGGCCTGGGCATGGTGGAGCACAGCTCTCCACACAGGGGAAAGGAGGTCTTGCTTACTGTTCGTCTGTTTTGAAATGGACTGGTTTGTCACAAGCGACTTCAAGTCCATTTGAGTTTTACTTTTCCTCCTTTTTAAAAATTTATATATACTGGCTGGCGGGGAGGGGGCGAAAAAAATTATATATACCGGGGGCCTAAGTAGAAGGAGGATGTTTCAAGAATGATGATGGCAACAGATGTGAAAATATGGTCTGCATACAGTTTATGTATGTATTGATCATGATAAGAGGTGTATGAGCCCCCGATAAAAGGATTTATATATTTATGTGTATATATATTCACAAAAAGAAGTTTCTAAGGGATTTTCAGTGGGGTGGGCAGTATGGATTCACAAAAGGAGGTATTGATGAGGGGAATGACCCAGGTGGTCGAGATGGCACAGAGATTACAGGGGATATCCCTAACAGGGCTGCCGCAATGACTTCTGGGTGGGGTCTTCGCCACTTATTATGGGGTGTGCAGGCTCTTCAACTCTATCGAGCTGGTCACATGCTGAAAACGCAGAGCAAGAGAGTGGAACTAAAACCCATTTTGGCAGAAGGGCAAAGAAATTGAAAAGGACCTCATATCCCAGGAGGGTAGATGTTAACGGAGCGCGAAGTGTGGCTCTCGGGGAAGTCCACCAAGTCCTTCTGACGTGAGATACGGGGAGGGAAGGATGGACATCCGTCCTGACCTGCCTCAAGACGAACTACGAATGGCCACGAGGAAACCCATGCAAACACCATGCAAAACTCACAAAATCAATACCAATGTCACAAAACGCGCAAACGCCAGTTAAGCAGCTCCTGAAAGTGCCGCCAAAACGACACAAATAGCCCTGGCCATTTATGCAAATTAAGCGAAGCAGACAAGTCTTCTGCACACCATCAGTGACCTGCCTAACCCCCACCCCCCTCCCCCGCTCCCGCAGAAGCCCTGGCGCGCTGGGAGGTGGCGGCAGCGGACGCGGGGAGGCGGCTGGAGGAGGCGCAGCAGCGCGCAAGCGCAGCCGAGGCCGAGGGTGGAGCCTGTGCGGCCCGGGAGGCGGAGCTTCGAGAGCGCGTGTGAGTGCGGGGCGGGTCTGCAACGTGTGGGCGGGCTGCAGCGCGCGAGGCGGGCTCGGGTTCTTCTTTCAGCCAATCACCGCACGGGGCGGGGGCGCGCCAGGATCTTAACCGAAGGTGGCCGGTTTGAAGCCCGGCGCTGCTCGGCGGGGGCCGGACCGGGCTTTCTGCTCTGCAGACTGTCAAACCGCGCCCTCCAGGGGGGCTTGCAGTCAGGAGGGACCCCGCAGCTGGGCGTTTGGGCTCGGTGGGCGCGGCCTTCAGGCGTGACTTCAGGAGGCAGGTTTTGTTGTTCGGGGCTTCGGGCTCCGTCCCGACCGCTGCGACCCTGCGCCCCCCAGAACCGAGCACTGCACGGCCCGGGCCATCGTCACAAGCGCTGTGCCTGAACCCATCGATGCGGTCACCGGGTCAGTCCATGCCGGGCAGGGCCAGCCTGTCTCTCCCCGCCCCTCCACCCCACCGACCGTGACGGCCCCCTCCCGGGACTGGTGTCCCCTGACGGCATGTCAAAGTCCGTAAGACAAAGTCTAGGTCCTGTTTCTTCCAGGGCAGACCGGTTTGTCTTTTTTTTTTGGGGGGGGGCATCACTGCTCTCCGGGGGTGGGAGTAGGAGGCCCAGCCCCACTGCTGGGATTGAACCTCCGTCCCAGTGGGCCGCAGTCCCGCGCACAACCACGATGCCACCGGGGCTCAGCCCTTTTTGTTTGTTTGTTTGTTTGTTTTTTCCTTTCCTGATTTTTGAACCATGCACATGCCCTGTTCTTGATCCATGGACAAGATCCATGAGTACAACGAAGTGTTCTGGGATCCCCGTTCTTCTCAAGGTCATCCATAGAGTACTGTGGTCCACACGGTCTAATGCCTTGGTACACAGTCAAGGAGACACAAGTAAACGTCTCTCTGGTATTCTCCTCTTGGAGCCAAGAATCCATCGGACCTCGCTCGGCTGTGATACGGCTTGTTCCACATCCTCTTCTGAATCCCGCCTGAACTCCTGAAAGCTCCCTGTCCATGTACGGCTGACATAGTTGCTGGATGAGCTTAAGCTGACTTTTCCTGGAGTGCGATATCACTCTGTCGGCTCACCTTTCTTTGGAATGGATACAAATATGAATTTCCTCTCGTTTAAGGTCAAGTAGTTAGAGGCAGGTGAGGGAGGGGCAGGGACAGACCTGGGGAAGGAACCAGATTGGGGAAGGAAGTTTCCCTCTCTGGGGCAGGGGTCCCAGGTAGGGCCAGCGCTGCGGAGGCAAGAATTCCTGGGTTGGAGCTGGTAGGAGGGATTCCAGGGAGGTTTGGAGATGCCCAAGGTAAGAGTCCAAGTAAAAGGGAATGGTGTGTGTGTGTGAGTGTGTGTGTGTGTGTGTGTGTGTGTGTGTTAGTGGTTGGGGGCGGAGCTTCCCAAGCAGATGGAAGGGATCTCATTAGACAATGGGCGTGGCTTCCAGGGAGGGTGGAGTCAGAATGTGATGGAGGAGGGGTCTTTGAGGACCAGGATCCCTGAGGAAGGGAGTTCCAGGGAATGACAGAGGACTCAGACTGGGAGTCCTGGGAAAGAGGCCCCGGGGTAAAGGGATTCTTGAGGAGGCTGCTGAAAAGGGGGTGGGAGTGGGAAGAGGTGAGAGAATTATGGAGAGTTTAGGGTATGACGGGTTCTGTGTGTACCAGGAGGGCACTCTCCGGGCAGGGAGAGGTTAGGATGGGGACGCCTGGGTGGGGGCTGGGAGAAGGGCTGAGCGGAGAGCGCTGGAAGTGGAGGAGAGGGGTGGGGCGGGGTGGAGCTGCCTGGGGCGTGGGGTTCCCCAGAGACCCAGGTCTGAGTGCGGACTGACCTCTCGCTCTCTCTCTTCAGCGTCACCCTGGAGACGGAGATGGGCTACCAACACAAAGGGTCGCAGCCCCTGCCCCGCTCGGGGTCCCGGCCCCGGCCTAGCCCCCGCTCGCGCACCCGCCCCGGGTCCTCCGGGGGCTGCCGGCAGTCTGCGCGGCGAGCTCGAGGCTGACTCGGTCCCCAACCGGACTTGGGGCTGGAGTGGGGCCAAACACCGGGGGGGCCCTGCAGGGGCAATGCTGGATGAGACGCGGCGCCTCCGTGGGCAAAACTAGCCAGTGCGCCTGAGACCCATTCTCTGACCACCCACTGCTTATTCTGCAAGGGGACCCCGGCCGCCAGAAGCCCCCTCTGTCTTTACCAACCCCCCCCTTCCTCCAGACCACCGACATGAGACCGGGAGCCCATAGGGGCTCACCGAGACCCTACAGGGTAGGGCTGAACTGCCCATACGTTTCCGAGGCTGTAATCTCCCCAAAGCAGACGGACGCATCGTTCTCCCTGGAAAGGGGTTCGAACCACTGACCTTTGGACTCAAAGACAAACTCTGACATCCTGTCGACGCAAGCTAACCGTATAGTAGAGTGTAGAACTGTCCCTGTGCGTTCCCGGACTGTAACCCTTGTACCCCACGGTGGCATCCGGGAGAAAGCCCCATCTCCCCCCACGCAGCAGCTGAGCCGCCAGCTGATTCTGAGCGACAACCAAATGCTTGTCATCACTCCGCCACCAGGACTGTCGACACACAGGCATCCTCTGCCCTGATCGTGGCTCCAGGGTGACGGTCAGGAAGTGAACCCTGATAACACGCTGTTATCTAATCTTCAGACCTTCATCACATCTCATCAACCATCCCCATAATGTCCTTGACCACGGAAAAACATCCTGCCTCACACTTCGCCTGGGCCACACTGCTTTAATCTCTGTGGATCTGAACATTTGTCAGATCCTGTCGCTCTGCCTGCTCCCCCGGGCGCTTTCCAAGCCCGGGCTGGTTTCTCAGCGGGTGGGGCTGTCTGGCCTTTCCTCCTGCTTTAGCACAGGTGAGCATTTCTTACAGGACTCTCCCCGAACGTAAACATGCAATGTCAACATAAAATTTAATATTAAAGTTTTTTAATTCAATACTCAACATAAAATGTCATTTGCTGAAGCTATAGTGTATGTGTGTGTATATATATATATGTTATATAAATAAGGGCTGAGCCCTGGGGGCATAGTGGTTGTGCACAGGACTGCGGCTCACTGGGATGGAGGTTCAATTCCAGCTCCACAGGAGCAAGGCTGGGCCTCCTACTCCCACCACCAGAAGGTAGTGATGCCCTCCCAAAAATAAATAAATAATAAATAAATAAATAGACTAATAGAAAAACTTCAGAGAATAGTTGAAACTTTCCTAGATGTAAACAACTATCCAGAAAACCCTGCGAAGGAAAAAAAAAGTCCCATTTAAAATAGATTTATATATACATATACATACATATATACACATACACATACATATATACACATACATATACACATATATAAATCTCTTTAGTACATAAAAGTCCAAACTAAACCACTCCCAGGAAGTGGCTTCCAATTCACAGCGACCCTATATAGCAGGGATCCTCAAACTTTTTAAACAGGGGTCCAGTTCACTGTCCCTCAGACCGTTGGAGGGCCGGACTATAGTTTAAAAACAACAACAACTCTGAACAAATTCACTAAGGGGTCTGGGATGAGTCGGCTGCTAAGCAGGACAACAGCGGTGGCAAAAACATCCGGGGGGCCGGATAAATGTCCTTGGTGGGCCGCATGTGGCCCGCGGGCCGTAGTTTGAGGACCCTTCCTCTATAGGGTTCTGAGGCTACATCTCTACAGGGGCAGGCAGTCTCAGGTGGGTTTGAATGGCCCAGCTTTCAGTTAGCAGCCCACCACCTCACCCGCAGCCCCACCCAAACCAAATGCCCTGCCATCCCATCCATTCCGAGTCACAGTGACCCCACAGGACAGAGCAGAACTGCCCCCGCGAGCTTCTCAGTTGATGAATTTTGTTTTTGGGGGGCATCACTGCCTCTGGTGGTATGGGCGCTACCCAGTGCTGCTCCTGAGAACCACCGCTGGATTTGAACCGCCAAACCCACGGGCCGCGGTCCTGCACTCAACCACTGACGCCACCAGGGCTCAGCCCTGAGATGATGAATCTTTTTCCTTCTCTTCTTTTTTTTTTGGGGGGGGGGCATCACTGCTCTCCGGTGGTGGGAGTAGGAGGCCCAGCCCCACTGCTGGAATCGAACCTCCGTCCTAGTGGGCCGCAGTCCCGCGCACAACCACTACGCCACCGGGGCTCAGCCCTCATGTTTTCATATCTCACGCCGACTGCTGTCTCCCTTCCACTCTGGATTCTGTTGTTCTTCCCCCTGGATGGGTGTGTGTGCTTACGTGCCATTCACTGCGATCCGGAGACCCTTCCTCCCCTTTTCTCCCCTCCCTTCCCCCTGCCCCTGGCTATATTCTTAAGAAATCAAACTCCCGCTCCCCCCCACCCCCCCAAAATTGGAAACAGCCAACATGTCTGTGACTTGAGATTAGCAGCCACTTCTCTATTGTTTAAATCAGCTGCCTATCCATCTAGTGGAATACCATCTAACTGCTCAGTGAGGCGAGGCGCCTGAGTAGCAGTGGTTATGCATTGGGCTACTAGTCCCAAGTCCAGCAGTTCAAAACCACCTGCTGCTTCAGGGGAGAGAGACAAGACCTTCAGGGTTAGGCTAGGAAAATACAAAGACAAGACTTTCTATTCCCATAAAGAGTTAGTCTCAGAAACTAACTGGGGCAGTTCTACCCTGTCCTACAGGGTCCCTCAGTGTCCAGCACGGACTCCATGCAGTGAATTTGAGTCGGAGGAAACCGCGGAAAGCAATAAAGAATTGTTCATTAACCGGGGAGAGGGGCTTCTCGTCCAGATATGATGGAAGGGAATGCCGGAATGAACTGTGCTTTCCAGGGAGGGGGCTCAGGGAAAGGTCCTCTCTCATTCCTCTGCACTCCCCGCATACAAACACATGCACAGTGTTGCCCTTCAAGCATTAAACTTCATTGATAAAAATCACCCAGAGGCTGCCCGTTTGTCTGCCCATGGTGGCCGCCAGGGGCTGCAGGCGAGATCCAGAGGCATCTGAGGTGCCCGCAGGGCGACCTGTGCGGGCCAGGTTCCAGTGGGCGTCCAGACTGTGCCCAGCGAGGAAGAAGGGCCTGGCGGGCTCTTTCTGACACTCAGCCATGACGACCTTGCAAGTCACCGCGGACCAGCGGCTTGCCTTGGACACACCATCCTTGGGTGGAGGGCGACACGGTGACGCCTGGCAGAGGCACTCGGGGAGGTGCAGTGACTCAGTAGCCGCACTGATGAACTCAAGCACCGTGAGGGCACCGGACGGGGTGACGTCTTCTTCGCTTGTGCTTTGGGTCTGCACGAGTCGTCGGCCCTGGGCGGCCAGCACAGAGGCTTATGGGAAGGGGAGCGGGTGTGCTTGGGACACTGACCCCGGCCCTCGGCTGTTGCTAACCTCACAAGGTGCAGTCCAGGGGCTCTGTGCTCCTAACGACCCCAGACAACAGGACAACAGGAAACACCGCCCAATCCCGCCCCTCCTCGCCATGGCGGGGTCTGGGCCATCGTGGCACAGAAACATCGTGTCTATGCATCTCCCCCGGGGGTCTTCCTTCTGCTCACTGCCCTCGATTCTCCAACCCTGGCGTCCTTCTCCAGGCACTGGTCTCTCCGGTGCAGAGCAGACGGGAAGAAGCCTCCCCATCCGAGCTTCTGAAGAGCATTCTGGCTCGGCTTCTTCCAAGCCAGACGCGTTTGTTTCCCTGACACCCCGTGATACTCCGAGCTTCCCCAAGCTCCCCAGGCATCAATTGTGTTCAAAGAGGCCAGCGTGGCTCCCCGGCCCCCCGCCTGTCCGTTTGTCCTACTGCGGCAAAGGCTTGCCTGCTGCTGGGACGCTGGAAGCTGTCACCAGTCTTTCAAATGCCCACAGGGACCCCCACGGTAAATAGGTTTCAACAGAGCTTCCAGAAAGAACAGAGGAGGAAGAAGGAACAGACAGTCCACTGTGGAGAGGTTGGCCATGATGACCTGCACCGGAACCCCTCAGCTAGTCCCGTGCATCATCCTCCCACCCACCAGAGACTTGGGGTCCTGATCAGAGGCTTCACCTAAGACAGGAAAGGAGGTGAGAGGGTAGGGCGAGGCGTCCAATTGCTGTGTTCCATTGGTACCGCCAGGGGTCGCCGCAGCCTGTGCGCCCACCTGAGGCCCCCAGCTCAGCGGGTCTCGCCCTTCCTCTGGCCGCCACCCTCTCCTCCAGCAACTCATGTTGTCCTGACCCCAAGCATAACATGATTTTCGCTGCTACTTCATCACTGTTTTGCTACTGTTATGCATTATCGTGCAAATATCTGATAGGCAGGATATATTTTCTTCTTTTTTTTTAAAGGCTAGCCAAGTGCAGTAATGGGGGGAGGGGGAAAGAGAGAAATCTGTCGACCAATAATTGACAGTAAGCAATCGTTTTGAGGTCTCACTACCTTCGGACCAGCCCAGGCCGGATATATGTTCATCGCTACCAACTGAACACAACTCAAGCGTAGTGATGAATGACAAAAACACTACGTGATGCCATCCTGTGAGCTATGTCTTTTAATCACAAATACATGAGGTTTCGCCTTGAAGCCTGGGCAGCCTGGTTCATAGTCTTCACGCCGGGGACTTGTATGGGGGTGCATCTCTGCAGGTGGGGGAGAGAAGCGGGGTCCTAAGACCAATGGAAAGATGTGTGAAAGGGCGGTGGGGCCCCCAAAGGGGAGAACCGCTGCCCCAGGTGTCCCAGCTCGGGAGGGAGCCTACGGTGGTTTGAGAAGCCCTCCAGCAGCCCCTAAATCCGGAGGCCAGCAGGAAGGGGCTCCTCCTTCTGGAGCTTGCCAGAGCTGGAGGCTTGGAGGCTCACCTGGGGCTGAGACGGGGGCTCAGGAAATATCTTCCTTGGGGTGGGGTCCAAGGGCTGACCTGGCAGAGGGCCCAGCTCAGGCAGGAAACAGTCCCTTTGTGCTTGTGATGATGACAGATGCACCCATCTATGCCGCCGGCTCAATTCCAGCCGCGTTAATGCAGCGATGGGGGGTCCTGGGGAGCCATGGCAGGTGTGTGAGCAGGGAGGACAGAGTTGGGTCTGATGTCAGAGAGAGCTGGGGATTGAATGAGGACGAGGCTGGAGGCCTTGGGAGACCGAAGCACGAGGAGGAAGTGAAGGAGGACTGCAGGGTAACATGAACAGGACCAGCACAGGTCTTGGGCCGCCCCAGGGCCACTGAGCCATCAGGAAGAGCAAGTCACATTTCCTGATGGGGGGACAGCCTCCTGGCCTCTCCTTCCTCTTAATATCTGCCCATCTTACCCTTTGGGAGTGTCTCTCTGTCTCTGAGTCTCTCTGAGCCTCTCTATCTCTGCCCCAGGTTTCCCCCATCCACAGTCACCTCAGGGCTCACCTCTGGGCAGAAAAAGACAGGGTGGAGTGGGCAGAGACTAGAAGCTGCAGGACCTGAGTGGCTGGGGGACCCCTAGGGTGGCAGCGGCTTGACCCCCATGTCCTCCACTCCCCTGGCCCCACTCCAGTAAGAAAATAGACCCAGTGTTTAGGCAGGAAACAGAATCCCAAAGAGAATAAGTGGCTTCCCCCAAGGACTCTGTTTCCTCTCTCCCCTCTGGAAACACAAAGCTTCTCTGCTCTTCCATCTCACCCCAAACACCCTTGACGTAAAAGCAGACGCCTTTCTGAACTTGGCCAACACTCGTCTTCCCCAGAAATACCATTTCCTCCAGCGTGTTCTGAAAGCGCCCCGAGACTTCATCAACAATGTCCTGTCTCCACGGAGCTCCGTTTCCGCCCGCAGGTAGTGACGAAGCCGACTCCTTCTGGACAGTCTGCCCTTCTCTGCCAAAACAGAACCACAGTGATGTGTTTTCTGGGTGCCCCACCCCCTCTATTCGTTAAAAAAAAAAAAAGTGGCGGGGGGAAGCTGAGGCTTGATTTTATGATGACCCTGCAAAGAAACTCAGAAGGGTTCGTGCACCATGCTTCCTGTAAACATGACAAATTATTTTCAGGAAAAAAACTAAGCGTGCACGGCCAGGAGAACCAGCACGGCTGCCATGTCCCAGACCAGTCACCCAGCTATAGGCACTGGGGGCCAGAGGCCGACGGACATGGCAAATGGGTGACACATTTGCCGGCTGACAGGCCATGGCTTTAAGTCTGCGGATTTCCTTTTTGACCTGGGGTGCTTTTTTGGGGGGTCTTGTCTTGCAGAGGAACCGGAACAAAACACCCTGGAGACCCTCTCAATGAGCCTTGTTAGAGATGAGGGTCACGTCGGAACCAGAGAAAACCCGGTCGAGGGGAGAGAAGACGCCACAGAGCTCCAACATGCCATGTGCTTCATGGGGACCTTTCACTAATAAATGGCGTGGTGTGTTACAGAGGAACAGGAGCGAGCCAAGAGGCAAGATCCACTCGGCAGAAAAAGAACCTGAACAAGGTTTTCGGACTGGAAACAAACAACTACATTCGCTCACGCGTTTGCTGCCTGCCCTAAAGCACAGAGTGACACGGTCCCATCACGCTTCCCAGACTGGCAGTCTCGACAGAAGCGGATTGACTTGCCTTTCTCCCGAGGAACAGTTAGTGGATTCAAAGCACTGATACCTCTGTCAGCAGCCCTGTGCTTAACCCCCGGTGCCGGCAGGGCTCCCCACACCACTTGAGTACACGTGTTTAGGAGTCTGGTTCTGGAACTTTCACACTCGCCTGGGAATGATCTGGCCACAGGTAGCCTTTTGGCTTTCTGGGAGTTCATGCCTGCCTTTCTTTTTCCTTGTCAATGGGCATTGCATTCAGGCATGCAAGTAGCTACCTTTTTGTTTGTTTGTTTTCGGGGCATCGCTGCCCTCCGATGGTGGGAGTAGGAGGCCCAGCCCCGCTGCTGGAATTGAACCTCCGTCCCAGTGGGCCGCAGTCCCGCGCACAACCACTACGCCACCGGGGCTCAGCCCTATGAGCAGCCGTCTTCAAAATATCACGAAGAACGAGGTGTTACATTATTAGGACAATGTACTAAAAAGGAACTCACTGACACAAATCCATTCTGACTCACCGGGATCCTGGAGGACAGGATAAAACTGCCTGTGGGTTTCCAATGCTGTAATTCTTTTTTTTTTTTGGTTTGGTTTTATTTTTTTGTGGGCATCACTGCCTCTGGTGGTCGTGGGCGCTACCCAGCGGCCTCTGGATTTGAATCGCCAAGCCCGCGGGATGCAGTTCCGCACTCAACCACTTACGCCACCAGGGCTCAGCCCCAATGCTATAATTCTTTTTTTTTTTTTAATTTATTTTTTTAGGCATCACTGCCCTCAGGTGGTGGGAGTAGGAAGCCCAGCCTTTGCTCCTGGGAGCTGAAATTGAACCTCCAACCCAGTGGACCGCAGTCCCACGCACAACCACTACGCCACCGGGGCTCAGCCTCCAATGCTGTAATTCTTTACGGAAGTAGAAAGTTTAATCTTTTGCCCTCGGACATTGGCGGCGGGAGGGGCCAAGGCAGGGGGAGGGAGTCTATTCCCTTCTCAATTTCCCGCCATTCCCTAGCTTGTCGTGCATTCTTTGCAAAAATCGGGATTTTTTTAAAACGCCGCGGGACGCGGGAGGGAAATTGCTTAAGATCAAGACTGTCCCACCAAAAGCAGGATGTCTGGTCCCTTTCAGTTAACAACATGTTACCACCATGCCACCAGGGCATCAGAAGACCGTAAAATGTATCATTAGTAGGGCTGAGCCCCGGTGGTCCACTGGGACGGAGGTTCAATTCCAGCAGTGGGGCTGGGTCTCCTACTCCCACCACCGGAGAGCAGTGATGCCCCCCCCCAAAAAAAATGCATCATTAGTGCCGTAAAATGTATCACAAACCCAGCAACTTAAAACAACAATGCATCACTTCACAGTGGCACAGGCCAGAAGTCTGGGATCGGGATCCTGGTGTGTGAGTGAGTGCCTTCCTCCTGGAGTGTCTGGGGGAGATGCTGTCCCACGCCTCCTTACTAATTTCTGAGGACGGTCAGCGATCCGCGGTTCCTCAAATCTAAACCCGCCACCATCTAGTGGATCCCACCCCAGCAAGCCTGCAGGGGGTTTCTGAGGCTTCCGATCATGAAGGGAGCACATAGCCTCGTCTTTCTCCTGAGGAGCGGCTCCTGGGTTTGAACCACCGACCTTCGGGTTAGCAGTCCCAAGCCTACCTGCCGGCACCACCAGGCCCTTCCCTCGGGGAGGATAGCCGACTCCAGTCTCCACCTCCATCTGCACGCGGCCAAGTTCTCTCTGGCCCTGCCTCTGGCGTTCTTCGCTTTGCTAAGGACCTCACTCACACGGGATCGGATTGGGCACCCTGGCTAAACTCAAGGGGTAACTGCAGGGTGGACAATTTCCCGAACCCACCCGCATCCCCAGGGGAGCCCAGAAAGGAACAAAATGAACACTCCCATCGAGGTGGTGCAGACGCACAGCGACTGCGCCGGGCAGAGTGGGACAGTCCCTGTGAGTTTCCGTGACTGTAATTGTTCCTGCGGCTACAAAGCCTCGTTCTTTCTCCCACCGAGCAGCTGGTGATTTTGAACTGCTGACCTCGGGTGGAGCTGCCTCAGTGCATAATCACGACACCCCCAGGGGAGAGAGACCTGCCCTTGTCTCTCTAAAGACTATAATGCGCTAGGGGCCAGTTCCATTCTGTCACACGTAGTCACTACACATTTAAAAAAAAAATTATTTCGAACTGAGCCCCGGTGGCGTAGTGGTTGTGCGCGGGACTGCGGCCCACTGAAACGGAGGTTCAATTCCAGCAGTGGGGCTGGGCCTCCTACTCCCACCGCCGGAGAGCAGTGATGCCCCCCCCCCCCAAAAAAAATTATTTCATCGCACCTACTGCAGTCTGACCGCATATTAATTTAACGGATAACACTTTCAAAGATCTTTCCTCGTACAGCCATGTTCACAGGGACCGGGGGCTAGGGCTTTGATATGGGTTTGAGTTTTTGTGGGGTTTTTTTGGTGGGGGGGCGACAATCCAGCCCACAACAGATACCCAAGATTCTTTAGCACACCACAAGACCATGAACCCTCCCAGACGTTGACTCGACCCAAGTTTCCCTGCTGCACTCTGGCCCCAGGTGTGCCTCCCCCTGCTCGCTCCTCCCACCTCAAAGCCCCTCCCTGCATGGAGGCCCAGTGTGTATCCAGCCCCGTGAATGCTTCCCCTGCTACACTGTCCCCGTTTTTTTTAGACCAGGGAGGGCTGAGTCTCTCAGAGCTGGAGCAGGCTTCACCAGAATTCCACTCCAGGGCCTCTACTTACTTGACCCCCAAGGATTTACCTCCTCCCCCACCCTGCTCCTGGGGCGCCTGGCCAACCTGGATAAACAGCTGGTTGGGCACTAGCCATGGGGCCCCCTAACTCTTCCCTCCCCACACCCTTCCAGACAAGGGTCTGGAATCAGGAATCAGGCATCCTGGGGTAGCTACAAAGGCCAAAGGTCAGCCTGTGTTTTCCTGCCTCCCCCAGGAGCTTCCTCCTCAGCTCCATCCTCCCTCGCCCCCTCCCCACCAGCTAGGCCCCCACTCCATCACCCAGCTCATGGTGGGGGGGGGGGGAGGGGGGGAGGGTCCCCATGTCCTGGCCTTCCTTTGTGTTATTGTCTCCCAGCCGCCTCCGGCTGTCACCAGCCTCTTCCTCCAGCCCAGCCCTGAAACACCCCCACCCCACCCCTACCCCTACACGGCAGTTCTGCACAGACTTGTCTGCACAAGACCACAGGTCCCTCAGAGCCAAACCAGGGGCTGACACTTTTAGGGCATCCATGTCATGAGCTGGCTCAAAGCTGAGACTCTGGAGATGGGGGTGGGGATGGGGCTCGCTCAGAAGCCTTTGCTTCTCAGTCCTGAACTCTGCTTCCTACCCACTGAGGGTTGCCCCTGCAGTGTCCCCAGAAGACCCCAGTTAGAGGATCAGGAGGCAGAAAGTGGACTCCAAGGTCACCATCTCACCAAGCAGACCCCCAACCCGCCCCATGGCATCACCAAGTCCTCACAGCGGTGCCAACAAGGACCGCCAATCATACGGAAAGCGACCAGACCTTTCTTTCCAGCCTGGACACAGTCCGTGCCCGGCAGAGGGGAAGGGAAGGGAGTCCCAGAGAGGGGAAGCTTGCCGGCGTTCACCTGGATCCAGTCCCAAGCTGGTGCTGCTTCTCTGCTGACACGGGGAAACCAGAGCGTGGGAAGAAGCCTGGCGCTGCTGGCATCCGTGGGCCAGCACTCTGCAAGAAGCTCTCGGGTACCAGGACGGATGGGCACCTCTGAGAGGCCACAGGAACCCGCTGATGCAATGGTTACATGAGACCACCCGTCGTCTGAGAAGAACAGATGGAGCTCTGCACTCCCAGTATAAAGAGTCCAGGGCTCAGAAGCCCACAGGGGTAGCTCCCACGGCCCAGCATCCACTCCATGGCAGGCCGCCTGGTGTCTGGGTCCTGTGTAGCCAGCTCTGGGCTGAGCCGTTTCCAAGTGTCATCTCGTTTAACCAGACGCGGAAATGGGGACACATCCTACCAGCCTGCAGGGGCTCAATTCCAGGTCTGCAAACCATGAGACCCCGGGGAGGTCCCTCTGCTTCCTCGTGCCTCAGTTTCCCCCCTCCCCCTGGGTTCAGCGAGGAGAGCAGCAGGCCGGTACCAGTTGCATCTGGGGGTGGGGTGGGTTCAGACCCCAAGCAATCCCTGCTGCCCCTCTACGTCAGAGTGGAACCGGGAGTCACACGGCTTCCGACAGCGGACTCTAGGAAGGAGCTCTCCGGCCCTGGGTTCTGAAGAGCCTTGGGCTGGACTGGAACTTCCAACCTTTCAGACCCCAGTCAAAGGAGGCCACCATGTGCACCGGTCAGGGAGGCCCACAGGCCTGGTGGGGGAGGAGGGAGTTAAATGAGACCCTGCACTTCCCCGGCTGACAAGCCCAGGAACTGAGACTCCTGGCAGCGCCTCTGTCCCGGCCCAGCTGCCCCTCTGCGCCCAGTCACCCCCCCCCCCCACCACAGCCCGGGTGGGAGGTGTTGTGATAACCCAGAGCCCCCACTTCCTCCTGGCCAGGAAGGAGCCAGGCAGAGGAAGTATTAAAAGGAGTCATATAAACACTCCCCGCGGGGCGCTGTCCAGAGCGGAGCTGCCAGCCGAGGGGTGCACATGGGCCTAGCGATGGATCGCGGGGCGCCCTACTCGCGGGCGCTGCACAAGGCGGGCGGCTCGGAGCACAGCTGCTGGTACTACCTGCGCTACTTCTTCCTCTTCGTCTCGCTCATCCAGTTCCTCATCATCCTGGGCCTGGTGCTCTTCATGGTCTACGGGAACGTGCACGGCGGCACCGAGTCCAGCCTGCAGGCCACCGAGCGCCGCGCCGACGGCCTCTACGGCCAGGTGATGGGGCTGACGGCCACCCGCGCCAACCTGACCAAGGAGCTCAACCTCACGGCCCGCGCCAAGGAGGCCATCATGCAGATGCTGCTGGGCGCCCGCCGCGACCTGGACCGCATCAACGCCAGCTTCCGCCAGTGCCAGGCAGAGCGGGTGAGTCCGCGCGCCTCAGCGCGCCTCAGCTGGGACACAGGGAGGCTCTCACAGACCAGGCGCTCACCTGTGGCTGCGCCCGGCTGGATAAAGGAGTGGGAGCTTGTCCCTGGCCGGGTGGTGGGAGTTTGGAGGGCATCACTGGGATTTGGGAGGGCGCCCAGCGCAAAGTCGTTTACCACTCGACAAGGTGTGCGCGCGCGGTTCAACACCGTCGTTGCCGAGACCAGGTAGATTTCGTTTCATTTTAGTAGGACGGTAAGTATCCCCAGTGTTCCGGTGGCATAGTGGTTTGTGCTTTGGGCCGCCGACAGAAAGGTCGTTGGTTTGAAACCACCTTCTCCCTGGGGCGGGGAAGATGAGGCGTTGTACTTCGCTAAAGAGTTACCATCTGGGAAAGCCGTCGGGGCCGTTCTACTCTGCCCTGTAAAGTCTTTGTGCTTCACAATGGACTGCATGGCAGTGAGGGTGACTTTTCATTATTAATGTGAATGTCAATATTAATGTTAATGTCCCTGGTCGTGGCGGGGGTGGGCAGGGAAGAATTGGGCCTTGTCTGAAGTCTGCGCCCAGAAGAGCGTCCTGGGAACTGGCAGCACAAAGTCCGTGGCGTGAACGTGGAAAGGGCCCAGCCGAGGCCCTGTACCCCCTATGCTCCCCCCACCCCGTACAGATCGACTTTGTGGTTGCCATTCTTATCGAGGGGACTCTAGCTTACAGCCCCTGCGCCCGCCTGCACCACTTTGGAAGCAGGCCACCAGCCCTGTCTTGGCGCACATGAAAAAGCTCATGGCGTTGGGTCTTGGTCAGTTGTAGTATCTGTAACCAAGCCATGGCTGTGGGGAGGGGGGGATGCTAACGCAGGGTGCCCCCTTGGGTGTCAGAGTAGAACACGTCGGATTTCTTTAGAACTCGTGTGTCAGGACTTTCTTCCAAGGCCCCACAAATAAATAACAGCCCGGCTTGGGGATGGCGTTCTTACTGGGCATGGTGGAGCTTATTCTGCTTCCTGGGGACCCCAGAGACTGGTCCCCCAGGCCACCCGAGGAAGTCATCACCAGAGGAACTGATCACCAACTCTCTTCCACCACTGGCCTCTCATTAGCAGCCACGCACTTGAGCAGCGGGAGTCAGCAGGGCGTCTGGGAGTTAATCGGCGAGCGCGTGCACACGCACACGGATCCCAGCAGGGCTCCTCGAGTGACTGCACGCACTTTTGCGTATGCACACACATGGACCCCCTGCCACCGAGTGGATGCCACTCACAGCCACCCTACAGGACAGGGTTGAACTGCCCCTGTGGGTTCCCCAGGTTGAACATCTCTATGAAATCAGAAAGCCTCATCTTAGACCTGCCGAGGGGCCGCTAGGTTCGAACTGTTGACCTTGCCCTGAATAGCACACCCTCTAACCTACCACGCCACCTAGGCTCCTTCCCAATAGCCATACGTGGCTCCCATGGCCCCTGCTTTATGAATGTCACCACCGCCATGAATGCTCCGAGAAAGAGGGCTGTTAAACTGTCTGGAAGACGGGGAAATGCAGGGCTGGGGAGGGAGGAGGGAGTTGGGAGGTGGGGCCCCAAAGGGCAGCTCCCCAGGGAACAGAGAGCCCCTCACCTCCTTGTGCCCCCAGCTCATTCCAAACATCCTCAACAGTGGCTGGAACTGGGCTGGAGTGAGAGGATGGTCCCTGGGGGCAGTGGAGGTTCCTTCACTAATATGTAAGAAAAAAGTAAGGGGGGTGCTCAGACCCCAGCACCCCTCCCTGTCTGCCGACGGACCGCACAGGGAGAATGTGGGGAAGGCACTCAGACCCTCAAAGCAGGCGCTGTCTTCCAGCTGAGTCTCCCTGTCTCCTCCCTCAGCGCCCCAGAGCAGGGCCCATCTGGCCCTCAGGCTGAGCAGGGATAGCTGTACGCTGTCCTAGGCGTTGGAATCCACGCATGGCAAGGGAATGGGTGCATGAAGGATCCTGCCTGGTCAGCACTTTGCCCCAGAAAGTCTCTTCAAATGGACAAACTCCTGGGACCCTTGGCGTGCTGAGCGTCCCTCCCCCAAGCCCCAGCACTCTGAGTCCTGGTCTCTGACCTTAAACAGCCAGTTGTTGCGATGCCGATCTTGAGTAGAACCAGGCTCCATAGGGTTCTAGGGCCCACCGCCAGGCCTTTCTTCTGAGGCACTTTGTGGGGGGTGGGGCCCAACCTCCAGCTTCCAGGCCGTAAGTGGAGCATACTTACCCAGGGTCCCACCGGGGCTCAGAACACAGCACGTCCAAACCTGGGTCGCTTCCCAGCCCTGATGGGTACTCATAAAACGACTTTGCTTGCATGTCTATAAATGCAACCGAATTTCTGGTCCTGAAATTTGGGCCACCAAAAAAAAAAGCCACTGACAGCCATTGAGTCGATTCTGACTTATCGTGATCTTCTTTGGGTTTCTGAGACTTTAATTCTTTCTAGAAGCAGAGAGACTCATTTTTCTCCCAAGGAGCAGGTGGTGGATTTGATCCCTCCATCTGTGTTTAGAAGCCCAGTACTTTCCCCCCTGAGCCACCAGGGGCCAAGGGCTGTGACAGTGATTTTCAGGGTCCCTGCACCCCACCCTTGTACACAGGGACCTCGGAACTCACAGGGCTTCACAGGGCCTCACAGGGACCTTGGATGGGCCAGGGGGGCGTTTCTCACTGTGGCGTAGAGAAGATGTAGGGTCCTGGGTGTCTCTTGTCACTTGCTTCTGCCAAAACCTACCCCCACCCCTTTGAATCTGGGGCCACCCACAGTCTCCCCTCTGGGGCTCCCTCCCTGCCATCAGGTCCATTCTGGCTCATGGCCCTGAGAATTGCCCCCATGAGTTTCCAAGACCGCCCATCTTTACGGGAGAGACAGCCGTGTCTTTCTCCCTGGGAGCGACTGGGGGTTTGAAAATGCTGACCTGGCGGTGAGCAGACCAGTGCCTCACCACCAGGCCACCAGGGCTGGCAACTCCTCCGAGATGCAAACTTGAAAACAAAGACCAGGAGCTCCGAAGGCTATTTCTGTCCCCCCCCCCCCCCCCCCCCCCCCCCCCGAGCCTCCGGCCCCCGGCTTAGCTGCGGAAAGATGCCCAGCTGTGTAAAGACAACCCGGAACCGCTCCGTCTTGACTCGGGTCGGTGGAAAACTTTCCGCTGGATTTTTTTTTTTCAACTGCCACCTCGGTTGGTTCCCGCTGTGACAATGGTCCCTAAAAAAACAACCTTGTGGAGATATTGCGTTTCCTGTGGGGTGTGCATCTACCGTGGCTTTTAATCCGTCTGCTCTGGTTCCAGAGGCTTCTCATCATCCCCATCCCCCCACAAAGGAAATCCTGTCTCCACTGGCAGTCTGTCCCCTCCCGGTCCCCAGACCCTGGTAACCACTCACTCACCCGCACGGGGTCTCTGTGGGTCTGCCCGCTCTCAAGAGTTCCTAGCTGACACTGCCGTCCTGAATCTGGCATCCTCCGCTCAGCATCCTGCCTCTCTGAGTCGGGTACCCGATGGCCTTCATGCCTTCACTTCCCTCAGAGGACCCCACCGGGTGGAGGGGCCATGGATGGGGACTTGGGGTCGTGTCTCCCTTGCACTGTCATGAGCATGGCTATAGTGGACACTGGTGCCACCAGTGTTTGAGTGGGCCTGTCTTTCCTCTCTGCTTGAGGATGCAAGGTCAGCAGTTCAAAACCACCAGGCACTCCCTGGGAGAAAGACGGGTTTTCCTGCTCCCATCAAGAGTTCCCCTCCCGTCTCTGACCCGCACGGGGCAAGGGGGTGGGGGGTGGGGGCTGGCTCTACCCCGTGACAATGCTAGGTGTCAGTGTGTGTGGGGGGGGATTGAGGTTTGGGGAGCCAGGTTCAGGAGAGTCAGGCCGAGACTGTACTTGTCTCGTTTCCCCGCGCAGCGATACAGCTGCTGGTTCTTCCAGGGACGTCCGGGCTGACCCAGGAGGGTCCCACCGGGAAGCCTCCTCCCATCCGCCCTCCACCCTCACCTTGCCCCTCCGCACTTCCCTGGGTTTCTGAGCCGGCCCCTGTTGGCGGGATCGGGAAGTCTTCCTCCCCGAGGAGCCGCTGGTGGCTGTGACCTTTCAGATCCCAGCCCCACAGGTCACCACGACACCAGCTGGTGTCCTTTGACCACCAGCGTCACCAATCCAGACTCACCAGGCCCTGAGAACGTGCCCCGGGTAGGACAGTCAGCTAACGAACTGCGTCTCTCAAGGTGGCGCCTGGGCCAGTCCTGGGGGGGGGGGACCCCACGGACCAACCGTTCGTGCTCGAGAGCCCAGTCACCCACGCACAGGGGTGTTCAGCCTGGGGGCATGCCCTGTCCCCCAGAGACTGGCCGGTGACCTCCCTCCCCTGTCCCTCCCCCTCAAACAGAGCACCCACGTGGGCCAGGAGCGATTCATGGCCGCCATCATCCTGAACGAGCAGCAGTGCCAGGAAAACCTCAAAAGCTCCAACAAGAGCTGCGACGGTGAGGAGGGGGGAGGCCTGCGGGGCCTGGGAGGGCGCCCCCCTCCCCGGTCCCTCCCCAGCCCTCCAGTCCTCCCTTCCCGCCCCTGGGTCTGAATCTCCTGCCTCCTTAGCTTCTCTGCTCGCTCTGGGCCAGAAGGCCAAGACGCTGGAGGTGGAAGTGGCCAAGGAGAAGGCCGTGTGCATCAAAGACAAGGAGGCGCTCCAGCTGAGCTGGCGGCGGGCGGAGGAGCAGCTGGCCAAGTGCGGGAAAGCGCAGGCCCAGCTGCAGCAAGAGCGGCGCATCGCGGAGGAGCGGCTGCAGAAGGTGGAAACCCTCTGCCACCAGTTCGACAAGGACAAGTTCGAGACCAGCCTGCGCAACCTCTGGAGGGACTCCATCATCTCTCGAGCCCTGGACAACCTGGGCTACAACCCCTACCACCCGGGCTCCGAGGTGGCGTCCGTCCGCAGGACCTGCGAACACATGCCCAGCCTCATGACCACCAAGGTGACCGAGCTGGCCCACAGCCTGCGCGCCGACATCGACCGCGTGGCCCGCGAGAACGCGGACCTGCAGCGCCAGAAGCTGGAGGTGGAGCGCAACCTGCAGGCCGCCCAGGAGGCCAAGGAGAAAGCCGTCCAGGAGGCGCAGGCCCGGGAGGTCAAGCTCCAGGCCGAGTGCGCCCGGCAGACCCAGCTCAGCCTGGAGGAGAAGGCCACGCTGCGGAAGGAGCGCGAAGGGCTGGCCAAGGAGCTGGAGGAGCGGAAGAAGGAGATTGAGTACCTCAAGATGCAGATGGCCGTCAGCGCCTCGGCCCTGGACACCTGCATCAAGGCCAAGGTGGGCCAGGGCCTCCGGGGGCGGCTGAGTCGGGCGGTGGGCGTCCGGGACTCGGGGAGGTGGGGCGGTGGAGGTGGCTTTAGGGTTGATTTCCGTGTTGCTGGTCTTAGCGGGGAGTCCGGATGGGGGGCTGGCATCGTGTGGGATTAGAACTGGAGTGGAAGGGAGGGTGGGGGTGGAGAGGTGATCCCAGACCCTGATTGCTTTAAGCGGAAAAGGAGGAAGGCCCTCAGTGGGTCCAGGCCAGCCTGGGAACGAACGTGGACAGCTCCAGACCGGGAGTTTTGTTCCTTTGTGTGTAGGGTCATTCTAGGTCAGAACCACAGGACAGGGCTGGGGTGAGTGTAGGCATCGAAAGCAGACTTGGAAGGCTGAGCCCTGGGGGCCTAGTGGTTGTGTGCGGGACTGCGGCCCACTGGGTTGACGGTTCAAATCCAGCAGCACCTCTCCAGGAGCAAGGCTGGGCCTCCCACTCCCACCAGGGCAGTGATGCCACACACACGAAAAGCAGACTTGGAATTGGTGTGGCCTGGCTCTTGAGGCTGGAGTCGGCCTCGGGCTTATGGTCATGTCTGGGTACAGGGCCTTAGAATTGGGGTGGAGGGAGGGACTAGGAACCTGATTGAGAATGAGGGGAGGCTGAGCCCCAGTGGTGTAGTGGTTGTGCGCGGGACTGCGGCCCACTGGGTTGGAGGTTCAATTTCAGTTCCCAGGAGCAAAGGCTGGGCCTCCTACTCCCACAACCAGAGGGCAGTGATGCCTAAAAAAATTTTTTTTAATTAAAAAAACAAAAAGAGAATGAGGGGAAAGGGACGGACAAGGCTGGGGTGGGGTTGCAGGTGAGTGGTGATCCTCAAATGGGTTCTGGGTTCGGGTTCAGGATTCATTCAGGGTTGAGAGCAGGGTTCGGATGGGGGTTGGAGTCCCATGGCGCTACTGTGAAGCTTTGGAGAACAGGCGTGTCACCAGGGATGGTGAAGTCCCAGCATCTAACTCGTGATGACACCCAACCCTGGGGCGGCTGGGCTGGGGAGGCAGCAGACCAGGCAGCTGCATGGGGGTGCCAGGGCCTGCACGCCAACCCCAAGCTTCAAAGTTCTTCCCTGCTCTCATTGGTGCAGCCCTCCTTGTGTCCCAATAGAGGGTGTCAAGGCCCAGCCCACCTGCAGCACCCTGACTGACAGGTGACGGAGGAAGTGGGGACTAGTCACAGCACTGGGTGCAATGGGTCACACTAATCCCGGGGTATCACTGCCTTGGTGGACTGACACCACCCTCCCGGGGGGTCGTTTTTGTATGACCCCCTCTGACAGTGTCAGGAGGCATCATATCCCTCTCCTCACCCCCCTCTCATGGGGATGCCACTGGAGTCTGACTAGGGTGCAGGGAGACACGGGCACTAGGGAGGGGCCAAAGGAAATGTCGAGTCCCTCGGGGTGCAAATGGTTAAGCAGGCCATCCATGAGCTGAAAACTGGCTGTTCAAGCCTAGTCCCAGGCTTCTTGGAAAGTGAGCCTGGAAACTGACCTCCCAAAGATCACAACCTGGAGACCCCTAGTCTGTCCTGCTCACGTAGGGTCACCGTGAGTTAGTAGTGAGGCCATTGACTGGGAAGGGTTCAGCAATCGCATAGTCAGGCTGAGATGAGGTTTCAGCAGCTCCAGTGGAGCGGCCGGTGGTTTTGCACTGCTGGCCTGGTGGTTCCTGCCCTGACCACGGGAGAAAGACCAGGCTTTCCGCTCTCGCAAAACATGCCCGGCCTCAGACAACTGCAGGGCGGCTTTACTCTGCCCTGCAGGCCCTCTTTCTATGGTCAAAACGGACTCAGTGGTGAGGGGTTGGGTTTGGTGTCTGGAACTGGTTAGGGTGGAGTTTGGATCATGAGAGAAGGGGCAGCAGTTGGGTCGGGGTTGCCTGGGGGGGTGCAGACCTGGGGCTGGGTAAGGGGTAAATCTTACACCTTGGTGGCTGTGTTAGTCCGACTAGACTAGAGGAACAAATTTCACAGACACGCATATGGATAGAAGGAAAGGGTTTATATACAAAAGAATGGAACACTGAGAAAGCACCCCAACCCAGTCTAGTCCAAGGTCATTAAGTCCGATATTAGCCCATATGCCCGATACCAGTCTATAATGTCTCTTTCTGACTCATGAAGTCACAGGTCTGCAGGTGCAGAATCCCGGCGCTGCCAGGGGTCTCCCCATGGCTCCTCACTTCCAGGGCTCAGGGTCCATCAACAGCATCCAGTGGTGGCAGAAGCAACTCATCACTGGCAGGGGTCTCCACGTGGCCTCGCCACCTTCAGAGGTCTGGCTCCATCAGGGCCAAGCCGTGTGGCTTCTCCTCTGGCTTCTCAGACGCTGTCATCTTATCTTGTCTGTGATTAATCATCTCTGAGTCTAACTCCCAACAACTGGGGGAGATAGCTTCTCATCTTCACGAGGGAAATATCACGAGATTTCCCAGAAGTCTCAGGAGAAAGCCATGCCCACATAGAGGCCTCATTGGCTACTCAATGGCTATCTCCAGATTAACAGACTAGACTCCACCCCTACATCTCAATCATAAAATTAACATAAGCACATGACTGCCACAGTGGCTACAGGGCAGGGAGCAGGGGGAAGTGGTTGGGGGTTCTGGTGAGAGCTACAGACAGCGTCAGGTCAGGTCCTAATTGGGATTGAGTTGAGAATGAAGCTTGATTCTAAGCGAGGTTTCGTTTTAAAGTGGGATCTGTGTCAGAACTAGAACTGGGTTCGGTCTGTAGGGATGGGCTGAGGATCGGGGGGTGGGGTGGGGTGGCATTGAGGATTCAGGAAGCTGGCTGCAGAGTGAGTTGATTTCAGCCTGGGAGGGCGTGGGTGAGTGTCCATCTGTCCTCGGTGGTCTCCTTCTCTGTGACTGTTGGTGTCTTGGCCCTGGAAGGCTTCCCACGCAGGTGGGGCGGGAGCAGGTGTCTCTGGGCTTTTGAGCTCAGGACTCCTTGTTCTGAGAACCACTCTCTACCCTCCCTTCCAGTCCCAGACGATGGCCGGGCCCTTGTCGAGATCCATGATCCCTCTCCCCAACCCCACGGTCATCGGTAAGTGACAAAGGTAAAACTGGAGGGAGGGGGGGTGTCTTTTCCACCCTAAGTCCACCCCAGTCAAGGCTCACAGCCCATCCCTGAGTCCAGGAGCAGGAGGCACTGAGATGACAGGTCAGACTAGACCCTTCTCTCCCTCCACAGACCCAGCTGCCCTGGAGGAATTCAAGAAGAAGATCCTGGCCTCCCAGCGGTCCCCTGCAGGCAACGTGGTCGTCCCCTCCAGGTGAGGCCTAGGGGGAGCCAGGGAGGCTGGGACCAGAGCCGGCCCCACCCTTAACTCAAAAACTCACTGCCACTGCTTTGATGCCGACTCATAACCACCCTGTAAGACAGGGGAGAACTGCCCCTGTGGGTTTCCAAGACGGTAACTCTTTACGGAAGTAAAAAAGTTGAAAGCCCCGTCTTCCTCCCAGAGGAGCGGCGGGTGGTTTTGAACGGCGGAGCGTGGGTGTAGCCCCTGCTCCGCTCTCACGGCGTGCCTGCTGTCTGCCAGGCCGGGGAACCCGAGGCAACCAGGACGAATTACGTTCCACCCTCCCCAACCCCCAGGTTCGTGGCGAGTCGGAAGTGAGTGAGCCAAGGTTACAAAAGCAGCCGAGAGCTGAGCCCTGGTGGCGCAGTGGTTGAGTGCGGGACCGCGGCCCACTGGGTTGGCAGTTCAAATCCTGCAGCAGCTCTTCAGGAGCAAGGCTAGGCTTCCTACTCCCGCCAAGGCAGTGATGCCCCCCCCCCCCCCACACACACACAAAAATAAAGCAGCCGAGAGCTCTTCCTGTAATCCCGGCCCCCTGCCCAGTCAGTGCCTTGCCGGATTAACTCACCGGACCCTCAGGATGCTGATGGGGAAGGACAGTTCTCCCCACTCTCCAGGTGGGGAGACTGAGGCCCGCAGGGGAGGGTGCGCCGTGCTGCTGTGAGGTCAGGGCGTCTAGAGGGCAGTGAAGAGGAGAGACGGGCGTGTCAAGACACGGGCAGCCCAGTGCGGGGGGACAGTCACTCACAGCGGGGCCTCGCTGCTAATCCTGCTGCTGGCAGCCATCCGTCACAAGGCGCCCCATGCCTGGCGACCCCGAGCACAAGGGTCCTGTCCACCCCGCAAACCACTGAGATTTCTCAGTCAACAACCCCAGATCCACGGGGTTTTTGATGGCCAGTGCTCAGAAGGAGAGCGCCAGGCCTTTCTTCCTAGCCACCTGGGCTACTCCACATCATAGCAATCCGCTGGCCGCCTCGGACAGAGGGACAGTGGCTGCCCATGAGGTGCACGGACCGGGAGTCACACTGGGACTCCTATCTAGACGGTGAGAATTCCCCGACGGAATTTTACTGCCCCCAGGATTCTGCTGTCTCTGGCCAGTGCTGGGAATTCTCAAAAGGCTCGTAAAGCAGGCTAAAGCTAAGTGACTCAGCGGCCCTGCTTGTTCAAACCCTGCATTTTAAAAACGCTTGGTTGTGCACACACTCCAATTTGACACCGGCGGTCTATGAAGGGGATTGGGGAGAGGCGGGTCCCTGGGTCCTGCAAAAGATGAACACCTTCAGCTGCTCACAGAAAGGATGGAAGCCCAGGTCCACCCCCACGATGCGGAAGAAAGGTCTGGCGATTTATTTCTGGGGGAGAGAGAAACAGTCACGGAGAGCCCCTTGGAGCAGAGTTATGGCACCCATGGGTCAATGTGCGTTGAAGACAATGTATTCAATCGTGTTATGTTTTATTTTGCTTTTCAGGGGTGGGGAGAAGGCTAAAGAGGCTGTGCTTGTTATGAAGGGTGGAGTCCGAGGTGGTCACAGAGGCCCAGGTGACCATCCAAAGTCCAAGCCCTTTGACAGCAGCTGGGCAGGAAAGGGGCTGGAGTCAGGAGGGACGGGCCCCAAGAAGCATGTCCCTTGCACGTGCAAAGCCCTGAGGCTGCCCTGGGAGGGGAGGGTTTGCAGACCAGCCAGGATAGGTTGCACTGGAAGGGAAGGGGCCTCTGACTCCTCCCCTGCCTTCAGCTTCCACCTGTATGAACATTTGGGACCTGAGGTCAAGGGCATGGAAACCTCCACCTGCGGTAAAAAGCTGGCCGGGGGACTTCATCGGGGCCAGCCAAGGGCTAACCTGGCCCCCGCTCAGCTCATGGCCCCATGTGGTGCCCCCCACCTGACATGTTGTGTGTCATGGGCAAGGTGACTCAGAGGCCGGCCGGAGAACACCCCGTGCTGCGCCTGTTCAGAAGGCCGGGACAGCGGGTCTCTTTCAAGGTTACCACCCGGGACTCAGGGAGGGACTGGGATTTTAAATGGTCCCGAAACATGTGCCTTCTGTCTGCTTGCCTCCATCCAACTGCCACCTCACAGTCGCAGGAAGGGAAACGGAGACACACAGACTTCAAAGGCTTTGTCCTCAACAAGCCAGGGGGCTCCGTGTCCATCTCCACCACGCTGCTTCCTGCAGACCCCTGAGATGGGGAGCCCACTCCCTTATAGAACTGTCCTCCAGTTCTTTGGGGACTAACTCCACACTCAACCACACTTCCTCTCACATACCCCTTTGAGTGGGGAGCTCACTCTCTTACAGAATGATCTTCCAACTCTCTGGAGGGGAGGGAGGACTCCACATGCAGTTCCACAGGCTTCCTCTTACATACCCCCTGTGTCGGGGAGCTCACTCCCTGACAAAACTGTCCTCTCACTCTGAATCATAGTTCTGCTCCAAGAAAGCCCACAGAGAAGGAAGGAAGGAAGAGGGTCCGGCAGAGACCCTGCTGCAGACGAACGTGACTTTTCTCCACCTTGGCCCCAAGCCCTCACAGCAAGGAAGGAGGGTCTATTAATATCCCCATTTTTCAGAGGAGGAAACTGAGGCCCCAGGGAAGTGACCCATCTGGGGTCACGCGGAGGCTGCCAGTTCGCCTGGGCTCCCAGCCCAGCCCTGTCCCAGTCCCCGCTGAGAACCGGGGAAGCTCTTGACATTGTTTACCCCAAATGAGTCCCCCTGCAGGGAAACAATGCCCACTCCAGCCCGAGCCCCACCCGCCTCTCTCGGCAGAGTGGCCTCCGGCCCACTAAACTCCAGCTGTGTGTCCCCACCCAGCCCCTGGCCCCCCACCCCCGACACACACACCCAAAGTCAAGGTCTGACCCTAGACTCTCAACAGCCAAACTGTACATGCATCTGGCCCGGCCTTGTCGGAGCCCAGGACCGGTTCACCTGGCCCTGACACAGGGAGGGGGCGCAGGGGCTGCTCATGGCTTGGCCATTTCCTGGGATTCAGAAAAATCTCTTCCAGACAAGGCTTTCGGCTTCCCTAAGAGTTCCCCTCTGGGGAGCCCACAGGGTGGTTTGACGCAGTCCTGTAGGACCACCGTGGGTCGGCGCCCGCTGGAGGGCAGCAGGAGGGTCAGCTAGCCCTGACCTCGTCCTCTCGGCCCCTGCAAATCCCCCGTTTCCCCGACGGAGCCGACCCTGGCTCAGTCCCCACCTGGCGTGCGGCCCAGGGCTTCCTGGTTACTAAGGCATTTGTTCTTGACGGCAAGCGTGTCAGCCAGCATTCCTGGACCTGGTAGGGCTGTGGGTGTTTGGGAGAGAAACTGGTTCCAGGTAGAAATAAGTCGCTGGCCCCCAAGACAAATATTAAGTAAAGGCAGTTGCCAGGCTAAGGACGTCCCAAGGTCTGACTTGAGTTCAACGTGTCACTAGAACCAAACACTGAGGTGCCTGCCCTGCCCAAAATGGGCGGGACACACAATGGTTTGGGACAAGGAGCTGGTGCTACCTTGTGGCAGTCAGACGTGATGGCTGTGTTCCGTTCCAAGGTGTTTCTGTGTCTCTTTGGTGTGTTCTAATGCGCAGAGAGGCAGATGTGGGGCTAACTGATGTTGGAGTGTGGGATCCCTGCTGGCTTAGCAGGTTGGGTGTTCAGCTGCTAACCGCAAGGTGGGCAGTTCGAAACCACCAGACCCTCCCCGGGAGAAAGAAGAGACTTTTCTGGTCTCGGAGACTCACAGGGGCCGTTCTCCTCTGACCTACAGGGTGGCAGTGGGTCAGGATCGATTGGAGGACAGGGAGTGAGTGACGTCAGGTACAAACCACAACCTGTTCAAACTGACGTTCGCCTTCACGACAGGTTTAGGACGAGAATCCGTTTGAGGTCTGGGAACTGTCCTAAGGATTGGTGTGGGGCTGCGTGGTCCGTGTGGGGCTTCCTGAGAGGTTAAAGAAAGGAATTTGGTCCCCTGCCGGAGGCTCTGAGCTGGGCTCAGGTTCATGGCCATGATGATTGGGAAGGGAGGTCACCCTGGGCTCCTGCCACGCCCACTGTAACAGGTGAGCAGCCACAGGTCCCGGGGTTGTGCGGACAGTGCCTGTGCTCGGTTGCTAAGAGAAAGGTGGGCAGTTCAAGTCCACTCAGAGGTGCCTTGGAAGAAAGGCCTGGTGATCTACTTCCGAAAAACCCAGCCGTTAAAACCCTCTGGAGGGCTGAGCCCGGTGGCGTAGTGGTTGTGCGCGGGACTGCGGCCCACTGGGATGAAGGTTCAATTCCAGCAGCGGCTCCACAGGAGCAAAGGCTGGGCCTCCTACTCCCACCGCCAGAGGGCAGTGGTGCCCAAAAACCAAAACAAAAAAAAAAACCCTCTGGAGCCCAGTCCTGCCCTGACGTCCACGGGCCTTCGTGACTCACAGTTGACTCTGATGACTGCTGGTTGTGGTTCAACCGCTGGGGCAGAGGGCGGGATGAACCTGTCCCTGGTAAGGCTCACACAGCATAGCAGGGAAGGCAGGTGGTGAGCCAGAGGAAGGAGCAGTGGCGTGAGGTGCCTGGGAAGAAAGGCCTGGCGATCGGGTTCTTAAAAAAATCAGCCCCTGGAAACGCTCTGATGCCCAGTTTTGTTTTGAAGCACAAAGGGCACCATGAACGGAACTCGGCCAGCCGACAGCTGGTTTGGGGCCATGAGAGGTGGCGAGGGTGTAGTATGGTGGGGTGGGGGGTGGGGTGGAGACGCGAGGGTGGGTTTCCCCAGGAGGTGCCAATAATCTGGCGGTGAGGGAGGAGCTGGGGGGAGGGTTCCCTGCAAAGGGGCCACCAGTCAGAGGGCACTATGTGTCAAGGCCCTGGGTAGGAGGGGCAGGGCCACTAGCAGGGCCAGGGGGCAGAAACAAGGACTTTGGAAGCCCAGGGATCGTTCTGAGCTGAAGGATAAGCGGATTATGGGGGGGGCCAGGGCGGAGGTGGCCACAATGCTGAGACAGGGTTCCCAGAGCCCATTGTCCTCATGTGAAACACGGGGAGCATGCTTCCGTGCGGGCAGGAGGGCGGGAGCGGGACCCTGGCCCAGAAGAGACGGAAAGAGCCTTGGTTGAAGAGGGCGGTGGAGCCAGGGACAGGGAAAGACGGACAGACGGGGCCAAAGAACGTGAGGCCCTGGGGCCCCAGGGAAGAGCAAGGGAAGGAAGGGAGGGGGCCAGCGGAAGCAGGACTTGGCCGCCGCTCCCTCCTTCCCCCACCAGGAAACAGCCTCCTGCCAACCCCTGACCCCTCACAGGAACCTCTGCCAGGCCCAGGAGGGGGAGGGCATGTTGCAGACCACAGGGTGTGTGAGTGCATACGTGCCTGGGAGAGAATCTTGGAGGTTTGGTAGTCTGGAATTTTTAAGTCCCGGAGACGGAAGCCAGACAGGACCCTCTGGGGTCCAGAAATCCAGGCGTCCTCTCCTGAGGGCACTGGGGAGCCACGGTAGGTGTGAGAACAAGGGCAAGCTTACTAGAAAAGTGTCCTTCCCACCCCCTCACTATGGGGGGGGGGGGGAGCGAGGGAGGCTCTGGGGCTGGTCAGTTCTGTTTACAGGTTCCCAAGTGGATTTGGCCCCCTTTGCAGAACAACAATTAGTGGCCCACTGGAGAGGTAAACTGTTTGCACACTGGCCCGTGGTCACCCAGCGTAAAGTGTGTGTATCTGTTTTTGTAGCCCCCTGGATAGTCCCAGAGCTCCCAGGAGGGCAGGGTCACCCACTTCAGGAAACACTAGTGTTGACAAAAGCGAGAGACTGAGTCCCGACCTCAGGCCCTGGTGGGAAAGGGGTCAAGGGCTACCGGGCAAGCTCCCAGGATCCCCAGGTTTTTGGGGAACATTGGGAGAGCCAGGCTGGCTGCGACAGGAGCCTCTGTGAACCTCAGTCTTTTCATCTGCACCATTGCGGAAGGACACAAAGTCTTGGAGGAGAAGCATGAACCCCAAACTTGTCTGGGGGTCCCCCAGGGTGGGAGGAGGTAGGGCAGGTTTCTTGGGGGACATCTTGCCCCTGAAGATGAGGATAATGAGTGGCGTCCATCTGGGTGACCTCCTGTGTGTCTGTGTTCTACTCCCTTCCTGCTCCAGTGGCTGAAGAGGTGCCAGGCCTCCGGGACCGAGGGGGCTCCCCTGAGCTGACGGTGCAGAAGACGCTCACAGGGGCAACACAGCAGCCCCCCCCCTTGCCCCCCCACCCCCGTGCCCACCCCCACCTGACACCTTGCCCCACAGCCCCGCCCAGTGTCACAGGCAGACCCAACGACTTCACGGAGGGAAGGACATTCGACAGCAGGATCATCGCCCACAGACACGGCGTCAACACCACACGGGCATAGGGGTGCTATTACACACAAACTCCACGGCAGCGCCACCCACAGACACGGTGCCCACGTCACGTGCACAGCACCCACCTCACCCACAGAGGCCACGTCCCTCCACACCCACTTTTTATTCTCACCCTATGTCCCCTCTTCCTGCACACGGCCAGGAGCCACCCCACCCCCCCCACCCCCGCAGCCTCACTTCCTAGAAGCTTCCTCACACCCCACACCCACAGGGCAGGACAGTAAGAACGGGTCAGCCATTCTGCCCTCCCTTGGACCCCCTTCTCCCTGGGGGGCTTTACAGGCTCTTTAGAGAGGGAAGGCAGCCCAGGGTGGGGGAAGCAATGCCCTTGGCGCTCAGGGAGGGATCCTGCCCCACCCCCTTACTCTCCACCCCCACCCCTCAGCCCTGTGCAGTGCTACACAAGTATTAGCAACATATAATAAATGTTAGCAAACCCTTTGGTGCCTCCGAAGACCTGATTTCTCCTTTGAAAAGGGACTTCTGTGCCTGAGAAGAAAAGCACACTCTATAAAGATGAAAACTGGACAGAAGCTCCCTCTCCACTTCCCCAGGCCACCAGTGCCCCTGCCAGAAACAAACGAAGGTGGGGGGGGGGCAAGATCCCCGCAAGCCCCTCCACTGGTAAAATGGCACTCAGCTTGGGCTGGCAGGCCTTGGATCACTCCGCCCGAGCTTAAACTGAGCTCTGCTTCTCAGAAGCGGGTTTCCGTGGGGCAGCTGCGTCTCTCCTGCGACGCCCCAGTTTTCCTTCTATTGACGGGGACTGACTTCGGAGCGAATCTCAGAAACTCCATGTCTCCTGAAAGGATCAATTCCGGGAACGTTGACACAGAAAGGCCCTGGCCACTGTTTCATATTGTCCATGTTGGTTTTGCAGCAAGAAAAGACAAGCAGTCAAAAAAGAAAAAGAAAAGAGACAGGCAGTCTCTGGCGCCCCGGGAACCACCTCCCTCAAAAAGCCTATCCATGTGACTACGGGCCTTCGCTCCCCTTGAGTGACCCCATGCACCTTGGGTGACCCTGTGCCCCCGGGAGGGAGCTGCTGCCCACTCGGGCGTCATCCACCTGCTTAGCAGTGAATCAGAGCGGTGTCATCAGGATGACACCCAAGCCTCCACCCATGGGGGAGTGGGGGTGGAGGTCCTGCAGGAGGGGTCCTGGCCACCAGCAGGCGGCAGGGGATGGATGGCGGGAGGAGGGTGCTGAGAAGGGGAAGACACAGGAAAGGAACCCAGAGAAGCACATTCTGCCCAGCAGGCGAAGGGGAAAAGGAAAATCGTAAAAAGTGCTAACACCTCTTGCGGGTGACCTTGCTGTGAAAAGGGGAATTTCCTATGGGGCTGCCGGAAATGCAAATCCCATCACAGTGCTTCAGGAAACATTCACCCTCACCCGTGCACAAACCCTCTGACTCAGGAAACCCAGCACGACGTGCTCCCTGAAATATAAAACCCCCAATCAAAGCCTACGAAAATTGCTTTAAAATTGTGGCTTAGAACCCCAGCTAGTTCCAGAGGGAAGTCTCCCTCCCCCCCCACCACACACACACACACACACACACACACACACACACACACACATCCTAAGGGCTCCTCCACTGCCTCATCCCCTGGGACCTGAACAGGGAGGGGTGAGTCACGAGGGTCGGGGCTGGCAGCGCCACGCTTAGGACAGGCCAGTCTGAGGGACAAAGGAGCGATATTTCCTGGATGCGGAAGTGTGGGTGAGAGCCGGCCGCTGCAGGAAGCACTCAGCTGGGGCTCAGCCAAGCCGGGCCAGGGAGGTCAGCCAGGTCAGCCGCCCAGACAGGCCAGCCCCTGCCCCAAGGAAACCAGGACATCCCTGACCCTGAGCCTACTGGTGTGGAAGCCCCGAGTCAGAGGGGTGCTGAGCCTGGCCCTCCCAGGAGGCCACGGGGACCTGATCTGGGGTTTCCAGGCCCACGAGCCCTGGGTTTGAATTGAGGTTTGGTTTTCTCATCTGATAAATGGGCATGAGAACAAACGGGCTAATGCTTGTTCAGACGCCACCATCTAGAACATTCTAAGATGACAGGGGTCTGGATGGCCCCATGGCTGACCCTGGCTCAGGATACCCCCAGTGGATCTTTCTGCCAGAAAATTCAAATGCTATCCATCTGCTGCTCACACACCCTCCGTGGCTCCCTGTTGCCCTTGAGAGAAAGCCCAACTTCCCCAGCTCTTGTGTGACATGGCAGGGCCTACAAAGACCCCAGCCACTTACTTCTGTGACTGAAGACTCGCTCGCAGAGCCTCTAGGGGTGCCGGGCTTTCTGGTTAGAATCCAGTGTCCGTACTTGCTGCCTGGGGGTGGAGTGATTATGCACTGGGTGCGAACCCCAAGACCAACAGTTCCAAACCACCAGCCGCCCCTCTGCAGAAAAACAAGGCATTTCTGGCGGCCGTCAAGAGGAGCAGTCTCTGATACCCAGGGGGGCAGTTCTGCCTGGGAGTCGGCACCGGCTCCAGAGGGCAGGGAGATGAGTCTGCTTCTCCTGCCTGCAAGGAACCCTGTTGTCAGAGTGGGGTGGGCATTGCACTGCCAAGAGTTGACCAGGAGTTCGGGATCCGCTAGCTGCCCCCCAGGAGAAAAAGGAGGTGTTCTCTGCCCATTGAGACCCCTGGACACCCAGCGGGCAGTTCCGCTGTCCCTAGGAGTTGCTATCAATTGGACGACCCTGAGTTTTTCTTGCCGGGGAAGATGATTCTTCTTCCTGCAAAGTCCAATTTCAGGGCGCCCTCCTCCAGGTGCTCCCCCTTGGGACAGGAGGAGCTGGGCAGCTCCTGGAGGACCACCAGCACGGGAAGGAGGCCACTCTCCAGCCCTGCGGCCGCTGGTTGAGGCGCCGACTCTTTAGGGATTTCCTGTGACCTCTATAAATAACCCCCCTGGCTGCTTCCCACAAACCACCTCACCCTTCTTGGAAAAAAAGGAATTCTAGCCAAGGGCCTGACCAAGGCGAGGCCGGAGGAGAGGAGGGGGCGGGGCGGGGCGGGGCGGGGCCGAGCGGGGGCGGGGCCCGGGCATCTGGCCAGAACCGAGAGAGCCCCTCTCCCCACGCTCCCCTTCTTGGGGACCTTCCTGCACCCCTGCATCCCCCACGCACCCCGTGAGGCCCACCTTAGGCGCCCCCCCCCCGGCACTCCGTGGGGCGTCATCGTGAACACGCCTGGTGCGGGCGCGCGAGCACCGGCCATTTCCCTCCACGCGCCGGCCCGGACACCCGAGACCCCGAGACCGCGGGTGTCCGCGCCCGCGCCCCGCCGGCCGGGCGGGCGGGAGCCTCTCGCGCGGGCACAGCGCGCCCCCTGCTGGCCGGCGCCGCCGCGCCACGTGCTCCGGACCGCGCCGGCCTCGCGCCTCCACGCGCCCTGGCTGGACCGCACCCGGCCGCCTCACCCCAGGACCTTTGCATGTGCTGGGTGCGACCTCTGCCTCCGGCTGCCCCCGGCGCTTAATCCTCCCTGGGAAGGCTCACCCCAGGCCCGCAGCGCAGCTTTATCCCCTACACCCCCTCCGACCACAGCCGTCTGGTGTGGGCCACGGTGCCTCTTCAGACTCCTCCAGAGCGCCCCATGGCAGCCCCAGCCTCATCTCCTGAGCTCAGAAAGCAGCCTCACGGGGCCTCGGAGCTCCGTTCTGCCCTGTAACCTGGTCAGGAACCTCTCTGGCACCTGCCTTCTGCCTGCGCACTGCTTGCAGAGAATTCCAACTCTGCTTGCAGAGAATTCCATCTCTGCTTGCAGAGAATTCAATAGGAAAGAGCCCAGTGGGGCAAGCGTGGGACGCCTCAGCACAAGGTCAGTGGTTCAAAACCACCAGCCACTCCCCTGAGAGAAAGAGAACGGCATCTTGGGAGACTCACTAGTCGGAATCCATTTGATGGCCAGTGGGTTGGTGTCACACCCCAAAACTGGGGTTGGGGACCCTCTGGGAAACAATTTTCCTTCTCTGAGCCTCAGTGTCCTCTTTTATGGAACAGCAGCTGGCAGAGGAGCCAGCGGCGGTGGGTGTGGGGGAGGGGGTGGGTACCTGCATGCCAGAGTGAAGTTAACCTTTGTTGCCAGAAGGCGGTGAGTTTTGTGTTGTTCCAAGAACGGCATTGAGAATGCCTTGAAGACCAGAGAATGGGCCGCCCAGCAGACAGACAGAGAGACAGACAGACTAATGGAGCTGTCTGGAGAAGTGCCGAGCCAGTGAGAGCGCTATGAGGAAGGCCTGGCTGTGGACAGTGATCTGGTCTGGATCTCCCAAGATAAGGATGATTGGGGGATGGGGGGGAAACAAAACTCTACAGCAGCTGTTGCAGCTCACAGCAATTGGGAAAAGTTATTCCAGACAACTGGGGCCCCAGAAAAGGCCCCTAGGAAAGGGTCTGGCAGTAACACTGCGGTTCTCTAAGCAGCATCTCTAACCCCTTCTCCATCCCCTCCGCCCAGCGTGATGTGACACCTTGCCTTCTCTAGGCGTGACACACACACCTGCCCCCTCTTCACCGCTCAGCCGGTGCCACAGGCAATGGGGGCAAGCGCCAGCTCCTTTTAGCTGTGATCATTTATTTCGGTCCCCAAAGCTTATGAACACGGAGTTCCTTTGTTCCCTCTCTCTGACTTCCTTCGCCTTCTCGTGGGGCCGCACGTCCGCCCCTCCGTCTCTTCCTCTTTCTCGCTCTCCCGTCCTTCCTTCTGTCCTGAAGCCAGAAAAGTCACAGAGGCCTCCGCCAGCGCTGAGATGCTTCTACCACAAGACTCTGCACCCACCGGCCTGTGATTGTCCTTGAGTCATCGCATGTGCCTCGGGAATCTGAAGAAGACTTTATAGACTGGTATCAGACATATGGGTTAATATCAGACTTATGACTTTTAGCTGGACTGGGTTGGGATGCTTTCTCAATGTCCCATTCCTTTTGTATAGCAACCTCTCCCTTATAAACATGGGCGTGTTTATCAGTTTGTTTCTCTAGTCTACCCGGACGACACACTGGTCGTGAAGGCTAATAAGCCTGTTCATTAAAGCCCATGCCCTGGGTCCGCTCTCCCTGTATTCCCGTCCTAACACAGATGAACTGTCCTTCAAGACTGCATGCGCTCTGATGGACCAAGAGCAGCTGAACCGGGCTGTGGACATCTCGACCTTTGCCACCGTTCACTCTGAGATGACGCTGCGGGGACCGAGGAAGAGTCGGTCTGCAGGGCTGGCTGGCGTTCATGGTCAGATGGCCTGGACACTGCCGTGTCCGGTCATACAGACCAGGCTGGGCAGCATTACAGCCAGACCATCAGCCCTGAGAAGCCCTGAGACGCAGGCTTGCTGGCTGAGATGACAAAGGGCATGGAGACCATGAACAAGGACCAAATTGGCTGTGACACCAAACCCAACGTGAAATTAGTCAATGCCGGGAGGCGTAGCTTCCCAAGGAACAGTCGCAGCTATGGCAAGAATTTAACAAAGGTTGACATGGGGGGAAAACTAACACGGGGGGAAATATGACCAGGACGATCAAGAGTCCTGAACTGATCCCAGAGGGACTCTGGGAAGCTAATATTCCATGGTAGGAAGACAGCACTTTGGGTAAGTTAGAGGTAAAGTCTAAGTACATGATCCTGCTCTAAATGTCATTCCCACAAATTCTCCCCTAACAGCTAGGCTGCCGCACAGTGAGCACCTGGCTGGGTCTATCTCCCTGTAGAAACAGGCATTCTTGTTCTCTCCTCCGCCTTCCCCCAATGCAAGCATCGGGTTTCCTCATCTGTCAGCTCAAGATAGTTACCATCACCTTGTGACATTGGTAACTCCTGAATATGCGTGTCTTGTGGCTCCCTGTAAATGTCCCAAACACTAAACCCTCCCTCTCGCTTCTCCCACTCACGTGGACCCCCACGAGGGCCTGAGGTGAGTATGCTACCACGAAACGTGTCTGACTCTTATCTTCTTTCCTACCTCGCCTACCCTCTATGACTTTAATCTTTAGATATCATCGCCGTACACTGGCGCCTACGGACCTCTGGCTTCTCAGAGACTGGTTTTCTCTGACAGTTGACTTGCAACATCCTCAAACCGGCAAGAACAAAGCCGTAAAAGCTCCCTCCGTTTCCTGCTCCCAAGTCCTGAAGCATCTCCTGCCTGCCTTCATCCAGGCTGCCCGGCTCTGCCGAGAAAAGAACACGTGAAAACATACCAGTCGGGCTGAGCCCCGGTGGCGTAGTGGTTGAGTGCGGGACTGCGGCCCACTGGCTTGGCGGATCAAATCCAGCAACAGCTCTCCAGGAGCAAGCCTGGGCCTCCCACTCCCACCAGAGGGCAGTGATACTTCCCCCCCCCAAAAAAAAAAACCACACCAGTTATTCATGGGAAGGAGAGGAGTCAGTCAGGGTGCAGGGCAGCAATGATAGCCTTTCCTCTAGTTCTTCATTGCTTCCCCCTCCCCACTGATCTCAAGTCTACCTTCCAAATCTGGCTGGACCCGAGGATGTGCACTGGTACAGATGGGAACTAAACACAGGGAATCCAGGACAGGTGATCCCTTCAGGACCGGTGGTGAGAGTGGTGATACCAGGAGGGTGGAGGGCAGATAGAGTAGAAAGGGGGAACCGATTACAAGGATCTACAGAGAACCCCCTCCCTGGGGTACAGACAATGGGGAAGCGGGTGAAGGGAGACATCAGACAGTGTACAATATGACAAAATAATAATAATTTATAAATTATCGGATTCTTGAAAGAGTCGAAATTGGGGAGGGAGGAATGAGGAGCTAATACCAAGGGATTAAGCAGAAAGCAAATGTTTTGAGAAGGATGATGGCAACAGATGTACACATGTGCTTGGCATACAATGGATGGATGGATGGACGGACGGACTGTGATAAGAGTTGTATGAGTCCCCAATAAAATGACTTAAAAAAAACCCCAAAAACGCAGGACTGAGCCCCGGTGACGTAGTGGGTGAGTGCAAGACTGTGGCCCACTGGCTTGGTGGGTCAAATCCAGCAGCAGCTCTCCAGGAGCAAGGCTGGGCCTCCCACTCCCACCAGAAGGCAGTGATGCAAAAAAAAAAAAAAAAAAAAACAACCCCAAAACGCACCAGTGGCTTGGCTTCGGGAATTTTCCGACCAGCATCCAGAAAATGCAGCTGAGATGAAGTTCGCCGCCACGGCCTGACTGAAAGTTTCCCGAGGGACTGTTTCCAAAGCAGGTCTACTATGGAGGAGCATGGAGGCGCTCCAGCGTAAACCAGGCACGACGTCAGCCTCCGGGACCAGGGACAGCCACGAGGGGGAGAGTGATAATGGTGGGGGGTCGGGGGGTCCCCAACACCAGTTGTCCAGTGGTGCCAACATCGTCCGCCCACGCCTTCTGCCCTTATGTCTCTGACACTACAGATACGGGTGAAGACGGGCCCGTTAGAGACCAAGAACAGCTGCGGAAACAAAATCCAGGCGCTGTTTACTCTCCGGCTTAGCCTATTTCTGCTTCCTCACATGTCGCTCCTGAGCCGGTGAGAGCGGCCGGTAAACACTGGCCCGCGGCGGATAGTATGTCCCTCGAATCTGCGTGTCATCCTTGCACAGGGGCCATGCTAATCTTCTCGGTATCATTCCAATTTTAGTATGTGTGCTGCCGAAGCCAGCACGGATAGTATGTCTCTCGAAGTCCTTGTCGAGGCTCTCAAGCATGCTCCTGGTGCCACGGACGTTTGGAAGCAGGCCAGAAAATTTGCTGGCGGTCATCGACGAAAAAAAAAGGGGGAATTGCCTCAGACCGATGAGCCCAAAGTCCCCCCAGATCCAAAGAGATGATCGCCAATTCGAGAACGTTCTCAGTACAGAGGAAAGTCGAACCCACCTGGCTGCTGTCCGGTCAAGGGGGACTCTTGTGGACCCCCGGCAGGCGTCCGAGACGGTAACTCCTATTGGTGGGAGTCGCAGCCCGCCACGCAACCACGACCCCACCAGGGCTCCGACAGAGGAAAGAGGGGAAGAGGGACGCAGGGGGCAACTGCAGGATCCTCATCTGAAGGGGCTGCCAGTAAACTGTGAGCAGCGCTCCCACTCCCCAAGTCCTCACGGGGAGATGACAGCACAAGCCTCTCTGCAAGTCGTCACACCCCCGTGACATCAGAAACCGCGTGACGTCAGAAAGCTGCAGGGAAAAAGAAACAGCCAAGCAAAAAGGAGAACGGCGTAAAGGTGGCAGGCTTCGAACGTTCGTGCTGCAAGCAATTTTTAAACCAGCCTCCTTGGCACAAGGGACATGATCAAGGTCGCACAGCAGGAAGCACAGCACCGCGCCTTCCCCCTACATCGGACATTTCCAGCAGGTTCCTTCCATGGGCGTCCAGTGGGAAGAGGCAAACCATCTTCCTCCGACGGGGTGCCTCATCAGGCTTACCCTTCTTGTGCCATCTAGCTTGGCACAGAGAAGGAGGACCCCACCTACGTGGGCATGGATGCACTTCACGGAGACCTGTGGCCACAGGCTCTGTCTCCAGTTCCACAAACAAGGCAGGTCATCGAAGGTTCTCCCAGAACTTACTCTTTTTTTTTTTTAAGTTGGACTCTGAAGATCCGTGTTCCTCTTCAAGTCCCACTGGAGTGGTATCTTGGGAAACTGATATGTACTTGCAGGTGGCTGAGAGGCAAGGTCCGTACAGAAACTGAGTTCAAACAAAGATGATAAGTGCGAGGAAGAATTTTATTGGGAACAAAGGGAACAGAGAAATTCCCGGATGGATTCCCAAGTCCATCTAGGTCTTAGGCTATGGAAACTGCCAGGGACATGGAGGCAGTGGGGTATATATAAGGGCTCAAACTAGGGAGATCTGCTTTGATGTGGGAAAGGGGCTTTTTTTATGGCCTGCAGCTGCAGGATATGGGTTTGTGGCTTCTTTTTCTTTATTTTTTTTTTTGGGGGGAGGAAGGCATCACTGCCCTCTGGTGGGAGTAGGAGACCAAGCCTTGCTCCTAGAGAGCTGCTGCTGGATTTGAACTGTCAACCCAGTGGGCCGCAGTCCCGCACTCAACCACTACGCCACCGGGGCTCAGCCCTGTGGCTTGTTTTTCAACTCCCTTCTCTGATGTGCTGTGGGAGGGGGCCTATCCATTCCACAGATGGGCCTTTGAAGCCAGGTGGTCTTTCTGGCAGGCTGGGAAGGGCTTTCACACCAGTCTGACTTGGAATGCAGAGGGTAGAAGCGGTAAAGTGCAACATGTTGTCCTTCCTGAGGGGATGAGGGAATGGGGGCCTGCTTCATCTGGACCGGCCCAAATACTTGGGGAACTGAAAGTGGGATCTTCCACACCTTCCGGTGATCTGCTTAGGAATGGCGGTGACTCAAAAGGGACCTCTGAACACACGGGTGTTTCTCTCAATTCGATGGGTGATGCGGCGGTCATGTGCTTATGCTAATTTCATGATTGGGATGTAGGGGTGGAGCCTAGCCTATTAATCTGGAGATAGCCATTGAGTAGCCATGTGTGGGTCTCTGTATGGGCATGGCTTTCTCCTGAGATTTCTGGGAAATCTCGCGATATTTCCCTTGTGGAGAAGAGAAGCTATCTCCCCAGGTGTTGGGAGTCAGTCTCAGAGACAAGGAATTACAGAAAAGACAAGACGGCAGCATCTGAGGAGCCAGAGGAGAAGCCACACGGCTTTACCCTGATGGAACCAGACCTCTAAAGCTGGAGAATCGACCTGGAGAGCCCTGCCAGCGCTGAGTTGCCTCTACCACCACTGGATGCTGTTGACGGACCCTGAGCCCTGGAAGCGAGGAGCCATGGGAGACCCCTGCCAGCTCCAGGACTCTGCACCCACTGGCCTGTGACTTCGTGAGTTGGAAGGAGACATTATAGACTGGTATCAGGAAGATGGGTTAATATCAGACTTATGACTTTGAACTGGACTGGGTTGGGATGCTTTCTCAATGTCCCATTCCTCTTGTATATAAACCGTACCCTTATATCCACATGCGTGTCTATGAATTGTTTCTCTAGCCTACGTGGACTCACACAGGTGACCACAGGAAAACCAGAGTCTGGAAGATTCCGTCTTGAGATACTGGTAGGTTTTTCATGACATTTGAAATACAAGAGGGCAAATGGAATGACAATATTTGGGGGCAAATGGGATGAGAAGATCATGGGACTTTCCCACAAAGTGTTTGAAGGATTAATGGGGGCCCCTTTGCACACCCTCGTGCAGTGCAGATGGCGGTTACCATCGTGCAGAATTTCACAGACAGACCCCAAAGACTCCCAGTGTTGTCCGAAGTGGACTGTCTTTGACCCTGGCCTCTGAGAGTCTGATTGGCACGGACTGTCTCGTTCAGAAATACGAACAGGCCCGTCAAGAGCGTGAGCGTTGATTTCCTGAACTGAGAGGACATCGGCCCCCGCCGGGTTTGTGGGACACTGACACAGAGGGAAACCTAACGAGGATGATACCTAACTGTGGAAAAGCCTCCACTTTGGGAAGTTAAAGGTCAAGAACATGATCCTGCTTTAAATCTAGTTCCCACAGATTCTCCCCTGACAGCTCGGCCGCCTTCAGGTGCCCACACGGTTGATTGCATCTCCCTGTGGGGGCAGACATTACCTGTTTGCTGTCTCTTCCCGCCGTGTCACCCCACGCCACCGCCCCTTCTTATGTGGCCCTAAGGCTTAGAGCACCAGGCAGGATTTGGAGTCGTGGTGGCATCATGGCCCACAGGGGGGCTGCTAGCCACAAGGTCCACAGTCCAGAGCCAGAGAGGAGGCTTTCTCTCCCATACAGACACACAGGGGCCGCTCCACCCTGGCCTCCACGGTGGCCCTGAGTCAGAATCCACTCCAAGGCAGTGAGTCTTTTTTTTTGGGGGGGGGGAGGGAATCACTGCTCTCCGGTGGTGGGAGTAGGAGGCCCAGCCCCACTGCTGGAATTGAACCTCCGTCCCAGTCGGCCGCAGTCCCGTGCACAACCACTACGCCACGGGGGATCAGCCCGGCAGTGAGTCTTTTTGCAAAGCTGAGAAGCCAGAATGGCGAGACTTCATCTCATGCACTTGGGACATGTTGTCAGGAAAGAGCGGGCCCTGGAGGACACCGTGCTTGGTAAAGTTGAGGGGCCGCCAAAAAGAGGAAGGTTCTAGAAAGGCGGAGTAACACGGTGGCTGCAGCCATGAGCCCAAGCATGACCCTTGCGAGGATGGTATGGGCTGGGTGGCGTTTCCTTCTGCCCACAGGAACTAACGCCAAGGCTTCAGCTATCAAGAGACCTGGGGGGGGGAGGGGGGGAACAGTGAGTGACACGTTGGGACACTAGCCACGAGGTTAGCAGTTTGAATCTACTGGCTGTTCTCCAGGAGGAAGAGGAACTTTCAATTCCCAGGAAGAGTCAGTGCCAGGAGCCCTCAGGGGCAGTCCTACTGTGCCCTACAGGGACCCTGTAACTCAGCGTCAGCTCAGTGGCAGCAAAGGCTTCCGAGAATGATAAAATAAGGTGATTTGGTGGG
>PVJH01019208.1:0-43351 GCA_004026705.1 Nesogale talazaci | reverse complement strand
GGCTACCATGTGGACTTCAAATGTAATCAAGACTCTTTACTCTTTCTTCTATCAGAGGCCTAATTTTTTTTTTAATACAAAGAAAAATGTAGCTATCACAGCTCCCAAGCTTCACCATTTGCAATTTCAGCCAGAAAATCTTCAATTTCTAAGTTCAAAGATTGCAGAAAAGGGCTCAGATTGGCCTAGCTGAAGTCAGGTACACCTTTGCTGACCAAACAGGGAACAATGTAACCAGATGGCATCAGCTGACTCTGACTCTCATGCTCCAGGGTTTGGGGGGGTGGGGGGGGGGTTGTCTCTCGACACTAGATCTATTCTCTTAGGTACCACCAGGTGGGTGTTGGCTGAGTTTTTTTGCCAGCAGGTGAGTAAATGACACTGTGTTCTGCCCAGAGACTCAATGAATAAGGTCTTGATACAGAAAACAGTCATTTACACAACAACCAGGAAAATAAGAGTTTGGTTGCACAATTCTTTTTTTTTTTTAATCCTTTTTTTGGGAAGTCTCATACAACTTTTATCACAATCCATACATATGTCAAGCACATTTACACATCCGTTGCCCTCATCATTCACCTAACATTTGCTTTCCATTTAAGCCCTTGGCATCAGTTCCTCATCTTCTCCCTCCCTCCCCACCTCCCTTCCCTCATAAACCCTTGATAACTTATAAATTATTACTACTATGTTATATCTTACACTGTCTGATGTCTCCCTTCACCCACTGTCTTCCCCAGAGAAGAGGTTCTATGTAGATCCTTATAATCAATTTCCCCTTTCTATCCTACCTTCTCTCCACCCTTCTGATATTGCCACTGTCATCAATGATCCTGAGGGATCATCTGTCCTGGATTCCCTATGTTTCCAGCTCCTATCTGTACCTGTGTACATCCTCTGGTCTAGCCAGATTTGTAAGGTAAAATTGGGATCATGATAGTGGGAACGAGGAAGCACTGAAGAACTCGAGGAAAGCTGTGTGCTTTACCACTGCTACATTGCACCCTAACTGGTTCATCTCCCTGAAACCCCCTCTGTAAGGGGAAGTTCCTTACCTACAGATGGACTTTGGGTCCCTACCCTGTACTCCCCCTCATTTACAATAATAAAATTTTAGTTCTTTGATGCCTGATCCCTGATCCCTTTGATACCTCATGGTCACACAGGCTGGTGTGCTTCTTCCATGTGGACTTTGTTGCTTTTAAGCTAGATGGCTGCTTGTTCATCTTCAAGTCTTTAAGACCCCAGATGCTATATCTTTTGATAGCTGGACACCATCATCTTTCTTCACTACAACTGCATTTGCACACTTTTGTCTTCAGCGAGTGTGGGAAGGTGAGCATCAGGGAATGCCAATTTAATAGAACCAAGTATTCTTGCATTGAGGAAGTACTTGAGTGAAGGCCCAATGTCTGGTTGGACAATTCTTAACAGAAGAAGAGTGAAGTGAAGCTGAGCAGAAAATCACAGTTTCATACAAACTGTTTCCCTAAAATGACAACAAAGCCACTTTAAAGCTTTAAATTTTGCTTGGGGTGAGGTGGAGTGGAGGATGGGTGGGAATGGGGGCATCATCTGTGTTTCAGAAATCACTGAGCATGCATTCACTTGCTTTGCCCACGTGACATAGTCCTCCTGAATCTTAAGCTCAACACTGGAGTGCAACTCTTTAGCCTTTAGCTTGCTAAGGGGTAAAAGGGCAGTGAGATGTATAGCTTTAAATATGTATATTTGAAGCTAATATATTTAATATAAGATAAAGATAATTTATAACTACAAATATACATAATTATATAAAATTATTTAAATATAAATGTATTCAAACAATAATTTGTTAAATATATTTTAATAAAATACTATGAAATATTATCCTCTCTCTCTCTCTCTCTCAAAACAAATATTGCTGCTGGGAGCTTCTCTGCAGCCCAGACTAAAAATACCCCTGGGCTGGGTGATGGGGGAATTCAGGCCGGGCCTGGGGGAACTGCAGGGTGTCTGCACGAACTAATGATCCAGAACACACTCCCACCGGTGACAGTCCTGTCTGTGAAGATGACTAATCAGGAGTGAGGTGACGGCACTGGAGGAGAGTCAGGGACCAGGTGGAAAAGAGGGAAGGGGAGGAAGAGGAGGAAAAGAAAAAGGAGAGAAACAGGGGAATTAAAACCAGTCTGATTTGAGGCAAACTGGACATTGTTCTTTAAAAAAGGAAACTTCATATAAACATTCCACAGACTGGAGACTTTTTTCTGGAAGCTCACTTATACCAATTTCCCTCTAACTTAAGAATCTTCTTAAACTGGTACACTGGAGGGGCAGTGTGGGGCTTGGGCCGTGCCCTGGATGACCTTGGCTGGGCCATCCAAACTGAAAAACCAAGCTCACTGACATCTCAATAATGCTCAGCCGTAGCAACGCCCTGGGGTTTCCAGGACTAGAACTGTTTATGAGTAGAAAACGCAGTCTTTCTCCCGAGGAGCTGCTGCTGGTTTCAAACTGCCGAACATGCGGCTCACAGGCCAGAGTCACCATGACACCACCAGGTTCCTTACTTAACACTCAAACTCATGGCTGTCGAGTTGGCTCTGATTCATAGGGATATTAGAGGGCAGGGTAGAATTTCCCATGTGGGTTTCTAAAGCTGATATCTTTTTTTGGGGGGGGGCCCATCACTGCCCTCTGGTGGTGGGAGTAGGAGGCCCAGCCTTGCCGCTGGATTTGAACCTCCAACCCAATGGGCCACAGTCCCACGCACAACAACTACGCCACCAGGGCTCAGCCCTAGGCTGCTATCGTTACAGAATTGGAAAGCCTCGGTTTTCTTCTGACGAGCGGCTAGTGGTTTCAAACTCCTCACTTTAGAGTTAGCAGCACAACAACATAAGCTACCATGTCACCAAATTACAAAAAACCAAACCCATTGTCATGTATGTCAACTCATAGCAAGCCGAAAGAACTACACAGAACTGCCCCTGTGTGTTTCTGAGACGGCAACTCTTTATGGGAGTGGAAAGCCCTGTCTTTCTTGAAGGACATCAGTGGTTAAAATGTTAGTCCTCTGCGGTTCTGTTTTCTGTCCTGAATTGTGCCACCAGAGAGTCAGTTTGGTGTTATTAACTGCTTAGCTTTTTCTAACACCAACTTTATCACCTTCTGAACACAGGAGAGAATGAGCGCTGACTGCCTCTAGACAGAATTGCATGAACACTGGACACATTCTTTGCATTTGGAATCCTACGAACATTCCACTTCTGGCCAAGAACACAGCTCTTTTCTTTTCAGGAGCCATGCAAATCTACCTTTAAAAATAGATATATGGTAAAAGATACATAACAAAATGTTATCCACCTTAATCATTTTTAATTGTATATCCAGTGATGTTAATTCCATTATCCACTCTTCTCAACCATGACCATTATTTAAGTGTTTTTCATCTCCCTTATAATGTTAAAATGGAAAAAAAGAGTCAAGAAAATAGTAAATTAAAAAAAATAAGCCACTAAATAAAAATTGAAACATATTAATGTTTAACAGGGTGGGAGGAATAGGACTTTTACTTTGGGGTGACCAAGTCGAAATTAATTTAATTTTAAAAATCCCCGGGCTGAGCCCCGGTGGCGTAAGTGGTTGAGTGCGGAACTGCGGCCCGGGGGCTTGGCGGTTCAAATCCAGCAGTGGCTCTCAGGAGCACTGGGTGGTGCCCACGACCACCAGAGGCAGTGATGCCCACAAAAAAAAAAAATCCCCAAACTACTACCATCAAATCACCCTACATAGGATTTCAAACACTGTAAATCTTTAAAGCAGACAGCCTCATCTTTCTTATAAGGGACTGTTGATATTTGAGCCACTAAGCTTGTGATTGACTGCTGATAGTGAGCACTTACCCTACATCACCACTAGGGTGAAATAATTTGGGGGCGAGGAGGTGGGGGGAGAGATAGAAATAAGCAATGTGAAGCATGAAGAATTTGAAGACACTAAATTGTGTGAGTAGAAACCACTTGGAAAAGGTTTTGCTGTGTGTATTTGCATAACTTTAAAACAAGTTGAAACAATGAAAGCATTTACAGCTCCATGAATTATTGAAGGTTCTTCTAGCCATAGTCCCTACCTCCCACCTGGGTAAAAAGGTGGAAACGATATTTATATTCTGCTGACAGAGTAAAACAACCCCAAAACTGGTTTTTTGAGACTTTATGGGAATTGAAAGTCCCATCTTTCTCTTGTGTAGCAGTTGTTGGGTTTGAACTGCTGCCTTTGTGATTAGCAGCCCAAAATATACTGGCCTACTCCACTAGTGCTGCTTGGGCTTTTATTAGCAGCCCTAATAGAACTCTAGTTTTCCCTGACTGTAAAACTGTGTCATGAGCATTTTTCTTGCTTTTTAACCCGCCACGTCTCTTAAAACAAACAAACCGCCTGCCACGGAGTCAATGGCTACTCACAGAGATTCCCTAGAGTAGGAAGGGACTGCCCCTGTGGGTTTCTGAGAGGCAGCGCCTCACGAGAACAGAAAACGCCATCTTTTCCCTGATAAGGCCAGGAGTAAGGTCCTTGGTAAACATCCTAAGTCATGAGTATTGTTGGGAGTACTGTGTGGCCATTCCAATGAATTAGAGACCCCAGAATAAAAGTACAGAGTTCTGTGGGAGACAGATCAGAATCCCAAAGTCACACAAAAAAAATGTGCTGAGGAAGACACCAGGCTCTGAACCTCTGTTGTGGAGGAATAACTGAACAGTGTCAGTTTGAAGAGTGGCCCGATACTCTGAGATCTTTGCCAGGCTTTACATAGTCTCAAATCAGGGGAAAGAGCTGCTTTCCAGCAGTGCAGCCTTTCTATTTCCCCTTATTAAGTGCATGTAATTAGTAGTGATAATGACTTACTACGTTAGAATTCTAAAGATATTTCCCCTAACCTTTTGTTTACGAAGAGAGTGGGTAGGCCAGGAGAGGAAGGAAAATATACCTAACCTCTTTGCTGCCCAGTGGGTTCTGATCACATAGAGACCCTGTAAGACAGGGTGCCCTGTGGGGTTTCCAAGGCTGCAAATCTTCAAGGAAGCAGAGCACCAGCCTCCCCATCAGCAGCTAAGCTTCTCACCACGGCACGACTAGGGTTCATGCAAAGGCTGAGCATTGGACTAAGGGACAGCTGAAAATGGACTGGAACTGCTTCTCTTCTTATTAATAATAAAATGTTGTGAAATATGGAACTGTCTTGGGGATTGGCTACCAACGGGACATTTTATGCTGGGAAATTTCACAAGGAGAAGATACAGAAAACCTGGAAACCTCAGTGGAAAAATCATGATGGGTCTCTATGCCAATTCCTAAAAATAAAAGACAACGCATGTTAACCAGCTTCTGACCAGCAGAGTTATTTTTAAATCAGCAGAAATAGAGTGGAAGGCCCAATTTCAACTTTACTGTTCTTATCAGAAAACCCAAATTAATTCTTTTATTTGGAAGAAAATGCCAGTTAAAAATAAAAATGAGTTATATCCGATACATAAATAAGGAAACCAGGACACTGCTCAGGAAGACTAGGTGGGTTGTTTGCCAATTTTATTCTTGAAATGAAATACTCTTATCTTAGCTTTCTTTGCCCGTTGTTAATGTAATTGTACCAAATACGTGGAGTCTTGATGGCACAATAGGTTGTATGTTGGGCTGCTAACCCCAAGTGTGGCAGTTCGAGCTACCAGGTCCTCCACAGGAGCAAGGTGAGGCATCCGGTAAAGAGTTACAGTCTCAGAAACGCTCCAGGGCAGTTCTACCCTGTCCTCCAGGGTCACTATGAGTCAGAATCAATTTAAGGGCAGTGAATTTGGTTTTCTGTTCTTTATTTGAATTTTGTCATCTTCTAGATTTTTGGTGATACAGGTCTTGTAAAGATAGTACATTCGAACTGCGCCCCGGTGGCATAGTGGTTGAGTGTGGGACTGTGGCCCACTGGCTTGGCGGTTCAAATCCAGCAACAGCAAGGCTGGGTAGCTCCCACGATCACCAGAGGGCAGTGATGCCCCCCAAAAACCAAAAACAAACAAAAAATAGTACTTTCACATTATTTGAACAAGTAATGGGATATTTGAAAATTTTTAAGATCACCTTAATCAGATGCTACTGAGTCAGTTCCAATTCAGGGTAACCCCACAGCTGTCAGAGTAAATCTGTGTTTTGTGAGGTATGAGGTGTCTACATTTTTTTAAAGGAGATCCCCAGGCCTTTATTCAAGGGTGCCTAAGGGTGAACTCAAACCGCCAACATTTTGTTTAAATGCTAAGTGCCTTAACCATTTGCACCTCCCAGGGATTCTAAAACGCACCCTTTATACTTTTATTGAATATCTTCTAAAAACAAGATCTCAGGGAGGTCACACATTTCAGACATGCAAAAAGTGAAAAACAATAGAAACATTTAACAGTTCATGATACTGTACGTATGATCACACTCATGGGTCAGCTGGCACTAAAGTTATTTACAGGTTTCTGCTATTGTGAATAGTGCTGTGAACACAGGTGTGCTTAGGTCTCTTCCTGTTATGTGTATTAGGCCCATTGACTAGCGAAACCAACCCATGGACATTCATAGATGTATCATAAAGAGCTTTATATCAGAGTAACTGGATATCAAGAAAACATCCCAGCACAGGCCAGATCGAGTCCTTAAGTTTGATATTAGTCCTTAAGTCTTATACTAGTCCCCAAATCCTTCTTCGGATCATGTAGTCAAATGCAATGATGCCGAAAGCTGTAAGATCACAAACTTGCAAGTCATGGATCCAATGGCAGTGGAAGCATCTCACCGCTGGTGCAGGTCTCCACCAGGATCCTCCAACTCTCCAAGTGTCTCAATAGCAAGAAAGTGAGAGAGACAGGGTGTGTGGCCCACTTCCAGGGAGAAAGAGAGAGGAAGTTTCCAGAATTCTCATGAGGAGGCCACACCCACAAGGAATCATCATCAGGGTGAGGCCTGATTGACAAGCTAGACTCCACCCCTACACGTATTTATCGAGTTGGCATGAAATTGTGTAACTACTGCAGGTGTATACCTAGGACTGGAACTGCTGAGGCATATAGCAACTCTTCTTCTAATTTGTTTGCTTATTTTGTAACTGCCAAACTGTTTTCCATTCTTCCTATCCTCTCCAATACTTGCTGTTTGTCTTTTTTCTTAACATTTAAGATTTCCTATCTAGAAGGAATAAAAAGGTACCTCATTGTGATTTTGAGTTCCATTTCTCTGAGGCCAAATAATGAACATATTCCCAAGCATCTATTGACTTGCTCGATCAAGTGTCTGTTCATGTCCTTTGTCTAATTTTTTATTGGGTTATTTGTCTTTTTGTCATTAGGTTGCAAGATGAAGCACTCTTAGGGATCTTACACTTGCTGGAAGGCTCTTTCTAGCTCTACATGTACATAATACTAAAGTTTTCATCCATAGATTCACTCTATAGCCAAAGAAAACGAAGCCCTTTCAATCCAGAACTCATCTGGTAGGTATCAGTTGCTCTACAACCCAGCTGGTATTGGGCTCTCTGAAGGCTTCATCATTGTAGAAAATGCTATCAATTAAAAAAGCTTCCCCCAGAGTCCAGAAAGAAGCTTAACATTCAAGATCAGTTGATTTTCTACAAACAGACTGAGACCATTCAATAGGCAAAGAGTAGTCTTCTCAGCAAATGCTACCAGGACAACTCATCCACATGAAAAACAATCAATGTGGATTTATGTCTCATTTTATCCTCCCCCCCCCCCATATAACTCAACATATATCACTGACCTAAACATAGGAGCTAAAACCATAAAAATATTAGAAGAAAACACAATCTTTGTGACCTTGAGTTGGGGCAATGAATTTTTAGCTAGGACATCAGGGCCCAAGTAATCAAATAGATGACTGATAAACTAGAATTTACTCTAATTTGAAAGTGTTGTGGCCCAAAGGACACCATGCAGAAAGTGAAAAGGCAATCCATCTACTGATTGAAAACAATATTTGTCAATAAAATCTTGAGTAAAGTAATTATATTGAGACTACATAAAGAACTTCTATAACTCAATAATAAAAAGACAATGAGTTAAATAAAAAGGTTCAAAGAGCCCCGGTGGTGTAGTGGTTGATTGCGGAACTGCGGCCCACAGGCTTGGCAGTTAAAACCAGTGGCAGCTCTCCAGGAGCAAGGCTGGGTAGCTCCCATGACCACCAGAGGGCAATGATGCCCAAAAAACAAACGAACATAAAGGTTCAAAGAATGTGGATGAACCCTTCTCCAAAGATAAAAAGTGGCTAGTAAGCTCATGAAAAGAAGCTCAGCATCTGTGGAAGTTACATAATCTGTATCAACTTGAGGAAATAAAAATTTATAAATTACCAGGGGTTCATGAGTGAGGAAGGATGGGGGAGGGAGGGGGAAATGAGCAGCGGACACCAAGGGCTCAAGTAGAAAGAAAATGTTTTGAGAATGATGATGGCAACAAATGTGTTTGACACAATGGATGGGTGGATGAATTATGATAAGAGTTGTATGAACCCTCAGTAAAATGATTTCTAAAAATAATAAAGTTTAAAGCATATCTCGGGATGATAGATTCAGGCATTCCTCTTGTCTCTCCATGTGCAGTAAGTCTAGCCAACCAACCCTGATACTTTGAATAGAATTTAAGTTTTGTTCTATAGTTTTCTATCCATGACCCATAATTGTGACTCCCAGGGTGATCAGTCGCAGCAGCCAAGTATCATCTAGTTCTTGTCTCTAGAGATATCAATTCCTTATTCATACTGGGAGTTCCATCTAGAAACTTCTTTCATTATGAACCTTTGGTTTCCTTCGTTTCTTTTGCTCCAGTTGAGTAGAGACTAAGAGTTACCTCAGATGACCGCTTGCTAGCACTTAAAACTCTATTAAGCAAAGTAGGATATAGAACATAAACATTATAGACTATGCTGTTCCAATTGATATAGATATCCTATTCCTCAAATCCAATAAAAATAAACCAACTCTGAGGGGAAGGAAGAGTGAGGGGTGGAGTCTAGCCTGTCAATCAGGTCACAGCCTTCTTATGATGTCTTCTTATGGAAGTGGCCTTCTATGAGGATTCTGGGAATTTCCTCTCTCTCTCTCTCTCTCTCTCTCTCTCTGCCTTTGTTTTCTGGTTGCAGCCAGTCTCCTGTGGGGAGCCCCTGTCTCTGCTTCACCTTCCTGTTGAAGAACCACACTCAGAGAGCTGGAGGAGTCATGTGGGACCCATGCCAGTGCCGAGATGTTTCCACCACCATTGGATCCACAAGTCTTTGCACCCACCATCATTGCATGTGACTGCGTGAATCTGAAGGATTGTTGGACGACTGTTGAAATTATGGGCTAATATCAGATGTATGGCCTTGAACTGGACTGGGGTGAGGTGTTTACTTAATACACAATTACTCCTTGATACAAAGGTCTTTCTTAAACATAGATAGGTGTAGCTGGACTTGATTCTCTAGTCAACCTGGTCTACCACAACATCATTAGTTATTGTTGTTTCTGTTAGTTATTGCTGTCAAGTCAGTTCCTACTCATGGCAATGCCCTGTGTACAGAGTAGAACTGCACTACGTATGCAAATCAAAAGAGAAACCACCTTGCACTACTAGTAGGGTGATAGGGGTTAGCAGCTTGGGTCCACCTAGAGGTAGCACACAGGAAAGCCTAAAGTCCACTTCTGGAAAAATAATCACTGAAAAGCCTACAGAACTCACTTGTACTCTGCCAGATACCAGGGTGCCAAGAGTAAGCATCAGCTAGGCAGCAACTGACTGAGTCTTTTATACCAGCAAGGATATGGAGACGATGGAAGGCTCAGACATTACAGGTGTGAATATGAAATAGTACAGCCACTTTGAGACCCAGTTTACTCAAAATACTAAATATGGTGTTGACCCCTGGCCCAGAAATTATATTCCTAGATGTATTCAAGAAAAAAATGAAAACACATGTCCATGCAAACACGTGTTCATAGAAGCACTGTTCATAATATCTCCAAAGTGAAAATAATATTAAGTGTCCATCAATAGATGGATGGAAAAATAAAATGTAGTATTTACAAATAAGGGAAGATTAAACAGAAACAATGAAGAAAGAATCACAACATGTAGTTTCTCAAAAACAGGTTATGAAATGTTCAAAATAGGCAATTCTAAAGAAACAGAAAGAAAGCAGGTGAGTGGTTACCTAAGGTCTGCGGGATATGGGATGGCACTGAAATGATGGAAAGTAACTACAAATGAACCAAGGTTTCTTTGAGGATGATGAAAATATGACTATGGTGATTATCCAATTCTGTCATTTCATTTTACATTTTAGATGGGATGTTGATATGTAAACTACATCTCAATAAAGTCATTTAACCAAAATACACCCAGCACTAGTAACAGCACCTGCTACAGTTTTCCATTTTAAGATCTCTATCATTTCTTCCCTTTTAAAGACTACCTTGCGCTTCTCCCATCACTCAGACTAAAAGTCCTATCCTTTCAAACTTCCAGGTTTTTCCCTGCCTCCTGCACTTGAACTGCAGTTCCCTCCTCCTGGGAAGGCTTTCTCCCAGCTCTGTTCTACAACTTCTCACCATTGAGGGGTCAACTCAAGAGAGAGGCAACTTTGACTTCTACTAATCCTATGTGCACCGTGGTGACCTTTATCTCAACTGAATAATATGTTACCCAGATCTGTGTCCTTCTCATGCATGTCCCTTTATGATTTATAGGACTTTTATTGCCTGGCTTGAAGGTGGATGAAGCCTTTCTTCCTAATCCTCCTCTGGAAGCTTAACTGACCTGTTTAGCATAACAAGACGCAAAACCCACTGGTACACAGGTGCTAGCTATTCATAAGGTGTCTTGGCCAGGACTCTACAAGTCTAGCCTATAATAAAATGTTGCTGTCTGATTAACTGTCTTTTAGAATGAAGCACAAAATAAGATTTCCCAGCTCTTGTTCTTGTAATAGGGGAAAAGTGGAACCTTAATTCCCTCCAAAAACTCTACCCTCTTCTAGCCCCAGTAATGCCCCAAAGGAGCAAGAATTTGATTCAAATTTGACTCAAAAATGAGTCTTGCACCTAAAATCTCTCCCCTAAGAGAGTGACTGATTTCAGGAAAATAGAATCCTCTTCATCTTCAGGTCCATGGACTTCTTTCAGGAAAAGCACAAGCACAGGCAAAATCAATGAGCAGAGGAGAGCAAAACGACAAAGGTTAGGATGAGCTTTTACTGAGAGGAAATCAGAGAGGAGCAGACTACGAGCAGACCGCAAACAATGGGCACCCGAGCACCAGGCTGCGTGGAGCTGGGCCTCCTTCCACTGAGGCATCTGCTTCCAGTGAGCAATTACCCTGACAAAATGATGATCGCTCTGGGGAAAACAAAGGAGAGGCTGAAGCGAGGCTTCTTGTGAAATTGTTGTGGTACATGCACCATGCCCTCCGGTTGATAGTTGCCCATTCTATCCTAGCAAAGCATCAAGCCCCTCAATCTTTAAAAATCAAAAAGGAGGAAAAGAAGGAGGGTCGGGGGGAAGCATTTCCCTCCACTCGCTTCTTTCCAGATAAAAGAGCTTGTGAGAGAATCAAAAGAAAGGAAATGACACCCATTTTGAATGAAAGAAAGTTTTTACAAAAAGCATTCTCGCTTAGTCCATCTCTCAAGAACCAGGAGAAAACACAGACATACGCAATGATACACAGAGCTATAAGGTGCAAATGCAGAGCCTTACGATGGATGTTCCTTCCTGTGGAAAACTGCTTGGCAAACAGCTCTGTCTGTAAGGAAAATGTCCAGAGGTCCTGTTGATTTACCTGTTAAGACTATGAGAGACATCACTCACATCCTCCAGTCTGCTTCACAAGAGCTTTGGTCAAGTTCAGATCCAACACAGCAACTCATAGCCCCACAATTCTGGCTCTGGGTCTAAATGCTTGAACACAGGGATCATATTTGAAAGACCATTACATATTGAGCACAGTTATTCAGGAAGTGTTTTTATCCTCAAGCAAAAGGAGATGAAAGACTGATGACTACAGAAGGCTCCACAGGCCTAAGCCCCCTCCTCTGCCTCCTCCTACTTACTCCCCACATGTCCCAAGTAGTTTCTGCCTGCCAAGAACAAGTTTAGGACCAGCTTATCCGAGACTCCGGTCTTGGCGCTGCAATTACATCCTGCCTTGGCAGGAGGCTGGACACAGCAATGACGACTCCCTGCTCTCTGATTTCAGGCTGCCCTTTTCGGGGGACCACACTGCATGTGGTGTGACCACATGTAGAAACAAGAGTTTGCGAGCCCAGTGCTTGAGTCTTGGTGGCAGCACTTTGCCACGTGGGCTTGGACCACTTGCTTGACTTGCGGATGTTGTCTCTTGCAGACTCAGAGTGCCAGCAGTCCTGCTTTGTGTTCACTTGAAGCATCTATCACGTGCCTGCCTCAGTAAATGTCGGTAATGTCACTGTCGTTAGCTGCTACCCAGCTGATGCCAAGTCATGGTGAGCTTATGTACAACAAAGCAGGGACTGGTTCTGTTGCAGCCACTGAGTGGAGGCATCTCACCACGGCTTTCCCTTGCCCTTCCTAGACGGCCCTCTTCCTGAATATGATGTCCTCCTCCAGTGACTGACCCTTCCTGAGGCCACTTCCACAGGGGACAAGTCAAACGCTGCTCTTTGTGATCCACAGGGGCTCACTGACTAATTTCCATAGGTAAATCGACAGCCGTTCTTACAAGCCTGTCTTGAGCCACAAGCGTCACTGAAACCTGTTGCTATTTGAAACAGAGGGTGGCAGCATCACTGCAACATGCCAATTCTCCCTCTGTGACCAAGGGAAAGGTGCATGGTGGCAACAAGTGGAAAGGTGCATGGTGGCAACAAGTGCCCATTGCCTTCATATTTAATTCTCTGAGATTTTCCGGGACTGGATGCTATCATCTTGCCCCAGAGATCAACTGTCAATGGCTAGGTGACCATGCTTAGCAAGACTAGAGTCACAGATTAAATCTATACTTCTGGAACTCTTTTGGTCAAGTTTCTCTCGACAGGCCGAGATGCCCCCTTTACTGGTGCTTTCCTGATGAGGACCAGGGTGATGGCACGTCGTGGTGGTTAATGCCGATAGTGTATTGCTCTGCATTATTCCAAAAGGGAACCTAACTCAAACACACTTGCTGCCATCAAGTCAATGCTGACTTACAGCAGCCCCCGTGGGGTTCTGAGACTGTAAATGTCTATGGGAGTAGGAAGCGTATTCTTCCTCCCGTGGTGCTGCTTGTGGATTCAAACTGCCCACCATACATGTATCAGCCCACCAGATAACTGGTGTCCTTCCAGGGTTCCTCTAAAGCGAACTAGTATCAAGCACACTTAAGTTACTTTCTGTCCTATCACTAATCTGTCCCACGAAAATTTGTCCCACTTTTTCTGTAATTGAACCTTATTAACAAAACCTACTATAAATATGAGAAACAACTTCAATAAAGCTACTTAACAAAGTACAAATGGATTTCTTTCCTGTAGTTTCTAGAGCTAAAGTTTAAGTAGACATCGTTTCTTTTAAAGAAGGCTCTATTTTTTTAACTTGTTATATAATAATTCTACTTTCAGTTATTTTCCCCTTCAATAGATAGAAAAAGGTTGAAATATTTTCAGCAAGGGTAAGAGAAAGTTTTTAAATCTTAGCATCAATTAAATGTGATTTGGTAGAAGTTAAATGCTGTACAATATAGTGTTTGTGAATCAGAGTTACTAAAATGATTTGCACTGATTTTATAGTTAAGAATCAAAGAATATTCATGGGGGAGATCTCTTTTCTTATAGGTTTCACTTCTTAAGTTTCATTTTGCCATGACTAGGAGCATACATATATATTTATCAATCCTTTTGTTGGGGACTCAAATAGCTCTTATCACAATCCATCCATCCATCTTTTCACCCATCTACCCATCCATCATGTTGAGCACATTTGTTCATATGTTTGCATCATCATTTTGAGCATACATTTTATTATCATTAAGTTCTTACTTGCTAGAAAAAAAAACAATGGTTTTTTTAGAAAAACTTGTTTTTATTTACCTCTGGAAAAATCTATAGTGGGCTTTTTAATCTACTTTAAACAATTTTTGATCATATATACATTCTGGCCTAGAATTCTCTTTCAGTCTAAATTCTTTTATCTCTGTATCAAGCTAGACTGGGTACAAGAAGTTTCTTTATCAGAAGCCTTCAAACTTGGGCCAACCTTGACTTTGAAAAATCATATTTTATTTTTATGCCCTTGGCTTTTGTCAAAGGCTGATGAAAGAAACAACATGGTGACAAAGACAAATGTTCACAAATATCGATGACAAGGCTGTTTGTAGTGGCAAAGTATTAGAAATAAGTCCACCAGTTAAGCACAGTGTAACATACCCACAGTAGAATATTACAATCATATTAAAACAAACATCAGAGCGTTCTATCTACTGAAATGGAACAAATTCTAATACAGATTGTCAAGTAAAAGGACAAGGTACAGAATAATGGTTATAGTATATGTAAGTTCACTAAGTCAACTAGAGTTCAAATGTTTCACCTGGAAAAACAAAGCTGTGTAAAAACAATGAGGGAGCACAACATCAACAAGGTGAGCTTGGCCCAGCACAATTTCAATCACTTTACAGACAGTACAAACTGGTAGGGGAACTCCCAAAAAGGGAATTTGAAATGGCTGGCTGTCATTCACTTCACAGGCCAAGAGGCAACTTGGAATGGCTATTAAGTTTGTGTGCCTGCCTTCTATAGTATAGTTATGGCTTATTTAATTATTTAAAATTTTCCCCACACTGTTATCATCAGTTTCTAATTTCTGTGAAGAAATCAGAGCTAACTTAAATTGGATGGAAAGAATTTTATTTAACATGTATAGTCATAAAAATTGAAACATGGACACACATATACTTAGATACATACACAAAATGCACACGCTTGCATGTGCATGGGTTATCTCAGAATTTTAAATCAAGAGAGTGTCTCAGAAGGAAAGGTGAAAGGGTGACTTCCATTTCACAAAATACCTTTTTCAGCCCTGAATTTCCCAACAACAAAATATTACCTTTTAAAAACCTTAAATCTCAAAGGCAGGGATTAATTCCAATTCTGCATATCACAGAAGAACAGCTCCTTAAAATGTTTATTTTTTCCCCTCACTCTGGGGATTCACAATACACACTCCTGAGTAGAGGGGAACTCATCCATTGAATCTTGCTAGTGCAACCAGTTAAAAAAAGCTCTTACCAACTGAAATCCTGGCAGTTCAAACCTACCTGGAGTGAGATGAGTCGATCACCAGAGGACAAATACTGTATGAGTCCACTACTATGATAAGAAACGCCAAGACAAAGGCAGGTTTCTGTTCTCAGGTCATCTAATCTTCTCATCTGGTCTCCCAAGCAACAAGGTAATGTGCCTATGTGGTGCTAATCAACCATATAGTACTCTATTTTCAAATCTTAAAAAAAAAAAAAAAAAAAAACGCATTTCAAGGGGGATGACACACCTCAGCTTCCCATGAGCAGGTAAATTTCCCCTAAAGGAAGAAGACTAGTAAGTTCCTGTCTTATGACATTGTTCTATTAGTGAAGCTTGCTGGAAATCAAGTCAAAATATTGGGGTAGTGGTAGAAGGGAGAACATGTCTGTCTCAAAGAAGGTGATTACATTTCTGTTGGTGGGTAGATCAAGTAGGAAACCCCTCAACATTAACTGTATAGACTCTCAGTTAGAGAATAAGGGTGACAGTATGCTCCTAATTGGGCTCTCTTGACCTAGTTTTAATTCAGCCTGGGTGACCCAAGCTGTGCACTATAAACAACCAGACTTTGGACTCTGTCCTTCTGGGGTATACAACTTCCAGCGTTGGCCACCCTGAAAGTATCCAATTTGGAACTCTCACTAAGGGAATCAGACTTTACCTTACACACAATTTTAACGGATTAAAGGAACAGAACTACTGTCTTGGACTAAGGCTGAAATGTCCTAGTGTGAGAAGAAGCAGATGACTATCTGGAATTTCTTGATCATGGCACTCCCTCCCATTTTGAAGGATATCTTCTTTGAACACTCTACTTTGGAAAGCACAGCACTGCTGCATTCCTATTAGCATTTCCATTTCCATTTGACTACTCAAGGCATGTGTTGTTCCCCACTGAGAGCCAGGAATTTAACAGTAGGGTCATCTTTGTTTACTCTTAGGAATTCCTCTTGGTATTTTCTACAACAAAACTTCCTAAATCTGAGTGGCGCAAGAGGTTGACCTGAACACTTGCAGAGGTACCATGCACAAAAGACCTGGAGAGTTGCTTCTGTACAGATTACAGTCAAGAAAATCTAGGCATCAACTTTATTCTATAACACATGTGTTTATCATGCTCCAGAATTGCCTTGTGCAGTAAATGTCAACACACAAACTGAGTGATACAAACATTTAACATACTTCACTGAAAACAAAAGGTTGGAGGTTTGAGTCTATCAAGCAACATCTCAAAAGTAAAGCCTGGTGTTCTACTTCTGGAAATTCAGCCATTGGAAACCTTACAGAGCACAGTCTTAACACTGATACAACAAAAGAGTCTCCATAAGTCAGCACCAACTCCACCACAACTGGTTGATTAAGTCAATAATAAGGATTACTATTATACAATAATAAGTATTATGAGTATACAACACTCCTCACTTAACCTTGCTAGGCTTCAAAGAGTAGGTCATTATATGAAGATTAACATATTAGGATGACCATATTAGGTCACCAAATTTGAATAACTGCACCATTATATAACTGCCAAATTACATCATTACATGTGTGATAATTAGAGGTCTGGGGGTCAACATGGTACCCAATAAGAAGATATGGGTAGAGTTTAGCCTGCCAATCAGTTCATAGCTTGATGACCTCATTTGGAGGTGCCACCTAGATAAACGGCTCTCTAGATGCAGCTCGCTCTTGATCTATCTATCTATCTATCTATCTATCTATCTATCTATCTATCTATCTAATCTTTCTCTTCCTGTTGATGAGCCATCCTGAGATTTGCACCAGCCCTGTGATTCTTCCACCACCATTGGATCCACAAGACTTTTCATTCACCAGTCTGTGATCTCCCTGTATTTTGCACCCTTGCATATGCCTTCGTGAGTCTGAAGAGAAACTTAAAGACTTGAGCTGGACTGGCTGGAATGTTTTCTTGATGTACAATTACTCCTTTGTGGCAGTCATGTACTTATGCTAATTTTATGATTGAAATGTAGGGGTGGAGTCTAGACTGTTAATCTGGAGATAGCCATTGAGTAGGCAATGAAGTCTCTGTGTGGGCATGGCTTTCTCCTGATACGTCTGGGAAATCTCGCGATATTTCCTTCGTGAAGAGAAGCTATCTTCCCCAGTTGTTGGGAGTTAGTCTCAGAGATGATTAATCACGGACAAGACAAGATGGCAGCATCTGAGAAGCTGGAGGAGCCGGCGGAGAGACCACAAGGCTTTTCCCTGATGGAGCCAGACCTCTGAAGCTAGGGCGGTTACATGGAGACCTCTGCCAGCGATGAGTTGCTTCTGTCACCACTGGATGCTGTTGATGAACCCTGAGCCCTGGAAGCGAGGAGCCATATGGAGACCCCTGCCAGCACTGGGATTCTGTACCCACTGACCTGTGACTTCGTGATTCAGAAGGAGACTTTATAGAATGATTTCAGGCATATGGGTTAATATAGGACTTATGACTTTGAACTGGACTGAGCTCAATGTCCTGTTCCTCTTGTATATAAACCTTTTCCTTATATCTATATGCGTGTCTATGAAATTTGTTCCTCTAGTCTACCAAGACGACAGATCCTTCATATAAAGTTCTTTCTTACATGGATATGAGTGTCTCTGGACTTGTTTCTCTAGTTAACCACCCAACCTAATGCAACATAATTTCCAGTTGACACATAATCTTAATCATCACAAGCATGTTAAACTTACCTAAAACTTTGTCATTAATTATGTGCTATACATGCATTAAAAATGTATACAATAGTGCTTACTTCGGCAGTACATATACTAAAATGTATAAAATAGTCAAATGTTTAGTATTCTAAATATAAAATGTCAAGTAACGATGTAGTCTATAAATAAGGAGTTCCCAAAACCAAATCAAACCACTGCCATCCTGAAGATTCCAACCCGTATCAAACTTCCAATAGGGTTTCTGAGGCTGTCAATCTTTACAGGAACAGACAGCTGCCTATGTCTCCACAGCTGGTTGAAGTGCTGAGTTTAGAGATATAAATTCAACGCTTACCCAACAGCACCACCAGGGCTCCAAACATTTTTAGATGCTGGCTGCTAGGCAACAGAGAAATTGTGCGCCACCATTCTTATCCTTAGAATGGGCATAACAACTCCTCCTATTCAATTGTAAAGGTGAAATTGAATAACATCACACAAAAGTCTTCTAATAATTCACACGTAAGAAGAGTCCAACATGATTAATTCTCACTGGTCTTTCTTTCCATCTAGGCTGAATATCCCCTAAATGTATGTGACTGTTCCCAAATGCAAGTAGATCAAGGCAAATCCCTCAAGACCACGAAAGAGACAACCTTTAGGAACCTTAGGGGTGCTGTAGGTGATATTTGTACAAAGAACAGAGTATTTTAGCCTCTTTTGCTGTCTGTGACCAGAAAGGTCAGTGGAAGAAGGCTCACTAGGGGTGAATGTAAAGGCACAACCAGCTATTCATCACTCAAAGAATAATGTTCAGGCTTTGGAAAGATTAAAAACACCTATAAATGATGCCGTTCTCATGTCTACTGCTAGTTGGTTGCTACAGAGACCATCTTATTTGTAAACACAATCCAGGATCTACCGTGACTGTAGCTTCCTGTTGGTATGTATGCCCCAGCTGCCTGCCCTGAAGGACCTTTCTGATGAGAAAGGAAAAGTGTGAGATTATACCCAGGAAGCCACCCAAGAGTGTAGCAATGGTGTTAGATTAAAACCATGTAGAAAAGTTTTTTTGCACCTTCATTTTTTTTTGAAAGAAAAATTCAGTTTATCTCTAATATATTTTAAGTAAATATGATGATGAACTAATGATCTTATAGTCCCATGGGCTATGAAGCCTTGGGTCAAAATCCCACTGACAGAAAAGCAATATTTTTCTGGATGTTGTTGCTGTGTGTCACCGAGCTAATTCTGACTCATAGAGACCCTACAGGGCTGAGTGGGACTGTCCCTTGTGGTTCCCTTGGCAGTGAACTTTATAAGGGCAGGCTGCCAGCGCTTTCCTCCTGCAGAGCCACGGACGGGGTTCTCAGCCAAAGCCCCTAACCCTTGCACTACTGGGCTCCTTTTCTGGATACTAACAATTTTCAAAAGATTGTAGTGGAGACACACACGTAAAAGGATAAAGTGAGACCATTTAAAAAGTCATTTAGCATATACAAGTCTCCTCTAATTTTTTATTAACACCAGACTACCACAAGTTTCCAGGTGAACCTGTTAAATACCGATACAAGTTGTATAATTTGTTTCATTGATGTATACCACTGTCCATCAACTATCTGGTCCTCAAAAGAGTACTCACAGACCCTATGAAGGACGCAGATTAAGAACAGTGAATGCTGCACAAATCCTCAGGTACAAAAATGAAATGTGTAGTGATGAGTAGTAATATTTCAGATGAGAAAAGAGGCAACTAAAGTGCTCATATGAAAGTTAAAGTATATACAAGATCTTTGACTATGTTCATGTCTAGGAATGCACTGGCAAGAAATCATGAGAATGTGTGCAGAGATTAACAAGCTGTGGTAGAACAAGGGCTAAAGCATTTTAACTAAGGGTTGGCAGTTCAAAGCCACCAGACACTTCATTAGGGAAAGATGAAGCTGCTCATAATCATAGAGATTTTCAGCCATGGACAGCCCTAAAGGCAGTTCTGCTCTTTCCTACCGCATCACTAGAAGTCAAAGTTGACTCACCAGGAGTGTGTATGGTTCACAAGTTAACATATAAGGTTATTCATTATGGGAACAACCAAATGTCCATAATTAATGAACAGAAAATCAAAATATGACATAGCCATACAATGGAATGCCCAATACTAAAAAGATATGATGTACATTTACAACATGGGTAACTCTTGAAAACATAATGCTAGGTGAAAGAAGTTAGAGTAGTCCCCAGATTAGATGGTCCTACTTACATGAAATGCCCAGCAAAAACAATGATGATACAAAGTAGAACTGTGGCTGCTGTTCCTGCCAAGGTTTATGGTGGGGAGGACTGTAATGGGTACCTGTTACTCTTTGGAGTAATGACAATGTTATAAAATAATATTGTGATAATGGCCGCACATTAGATGTGATAAGAAGCCATTAAGCAAGATATAAGATCAGCATACAAAAATCATCTAGATTCCTCTTCAATAACAAACAGAACTTTTTTGTTTGTCTGTTTGTTTGTGGCATCACTGCCCTAGTAGGGTAGGAAGGCCAGTCTTGCTCCTGGAGAGCTGTTGCTGGGTTTGAACCGTCAGCCCTGTGGGCTGCAATCCCGCACACAACCACTATGCCACCAGGGCTCAGCCAAACAGAACTTTTAAAAGGAAATCAAGAGAATAATATCATTTATAGTAACCTTCTGCAAGAAAAAAATATTTAGGAAAAACAAATCTAACTAAGGGTGTAAATAACATACTAACAAAACAGCAGAATATTACTGCAAGAAACCAAAAGAGATTTACAGAATGGAAAACACATTATGCTCATGGTTTAGAAGACTTAACATTGATAAGATGTCAAACACTACTCCAAATGCTCTATAAATATGCCCTAATAAATCCCAATCCAAATCCCACAATATTCTCTAATGAAATAGTAAATGGAATCTCCAACTTCATATGAACAGAAAAGAGCCCCCAGGTAGTGAAAGCATTACTGCAGAAGACCAACAAAGTAGAAATAGTAGGCTATAAGATTTACATACAAAAATCTACTGAATTCTTTTTTTTAGTAAAAAATGGCTTTATAAATAGAGATTGATAAAATCAAATATACATTGGACAAACAAATAAAGTCAACAAAGCTGTCAAAAAGAAGAAACTGGCTGAGCCCAGGTGGCGTAGTGGTTGTGCACGGGACTGGGGTCCACTGGGTTGGAGGTTCAAATCCAGCAGCAAGGCTGGGTCTCCTACTCCCACCACCAGAGGGCAGTGATGCCCCCCCACAAAAAAAAAAAGAAACCATAAAAAGCTGGATCCCTACCTCACAGCATACAGAAGTATCAATTCCTTACTGTGTGACTCTCAAGGAGAATGACAAATCAATAAACCTTGAAGATGGTTATGTTAATTAAAGCAGCTGGAAACATTTTAAATGGGCTACATAAAAAGCTATTATAAACTGAAGATTATTTTCTAGAGAAACTATAAAGTGTAAAATCTCTTGAGAAACACTCTAAAACTCACCATCAAGTAGAGTGAGATGTATAAACCACTGACAGGATACAGGAGAACTGCTCTAGAGTTTCAAAGACCATGAAGCCATGACAAGCAGTTAATGGCTTTGTACCTCTAACCTTGAGAATTAGCAGTGCAACTCTTAACACATGCCAAAACGAGGCTCCATATAAACACTTATATATCATCTATTAGATTGAAGTGTATGTAGAGATTTTTGTTTCTTTTATAAATCATTTTATTGGGGGTTCATCACAATCCATACACTCATACATCGTGTCAAGTACATTTGCACACCTGCTGCCACCATCATTCTCAGAACATCTGTTTTCTATTTGAGCCCTTGACATCAGCTCTATCGAATTCTTATGCAAGCATCTCTGAATTCTTCCATGACAGAAATTTCTTCCCTATCCTTTAGAATGTTGATGAAGGCCTTCTCCCACTGATGCATTTTTTTGAATTTTGTCTTTATACTAATATGATCTTATACTTACCACCTTAGTGCAATTTGTTTTTCATTGCCTTCCATGGAGTTTCACAGGAGAAGTGGATATATAGTGACAATAACTGATACAACGTGTTATAGGAAATGTAGGGGTGGGTGATGGGAGATAGGGAAGGAAAAGGGAGCTTGGGAATAATGAAGGCAGGAAGGAGCACTGGAGTTAATCATGATTGCATGGCTCATTTTGGGTGCGATATAACCATGCTGGGGAGGGAATGCTCTAGGATGGATGTGGTGGTGATATGATAGAACAGTTGACTTATTCAATTACATTATAGGTAAATTGTGTGACAATAAAACTGCTGGAAAAAGTAAAACAAAGACTATTAAAAAGGTAATTAAAATGACAATACCATTTATAATAACAACCTAAAAGATAAAATACTTAGGAATAAATCTTTACCAGAGTCATAAAAGACTTAGATAAGAACTATACCACACTTCTAGAAGAAACCAAAAGAGACCTAAACAAATGGAAGAAGGTCCCATGATTATGGATAGAAAGACTTATTATAGTGGAATTGTCAAGATTATCAAAAGCACTCTATAAATTCAGTGCAACTTGGCCCCGACTTCCAGTGCAATTTTTCAAAGAAGTGGAAAAACTAGTGACCAACTGTATACAGAACAAGAAGCCCAGGATAAGCAAAATACTTTTAAAGGCAAAAACAAGGAGGGGTCTTTCGTGCCCAGGTTTCAAATCCTTTTATATAGCCACAGCAATCAAAACAGATTGGTACTGGTATGATAAATAATGTAGACCCATGGAACTGAACAGAGAACTCAGAAATGCAACCAAGCACCTACTGACATCTGATGCTTGTTTAAGAACTAAAGCACATTAGGTGAGGGAAGAAATAGCCTTTTCAATAAATGGTGCTAAAAAAATTGGATCTCCACCTACAAAAGAATGAAAGAGGATTCATATTTCACACCATGTAAAAATTGAACTCAAGAAATATTAAAGACCTAAATATAAACCCCAGAAGTGTATGGAGCATCAGCAAAAATAGAAGGACAGACTTAAGGTCTCTAATACAAGTCATAAATACACTACTAATGTGGCAGTCACTGATGTGTGTCAATTTCAGCACCGTGAGTGTAGGGGTAGAGTCTGGCTTGTCAATCTGGATATAGCCAATAAGGCCTCTGTGTGGATGTGGTGGTCATGTGCTTATGTTAATTTCATGATTGAGATGTAGGGGTGGTGTCTAGTCTGTTAATCTGGAGATAGCCATTGAGTAGCCAATGAGGCCTCTGTGTGGCATGGCTTGCTCCTAATACGTCTGGGAAATCTTGCGATATTTCCCTCGTGAAGATGAGAAGCTATCTTCCCCAGTTGTGGGGAGTTAACCTCAGAGACGATGAATCACAGATAAGACAAGATGGCAGCATCTGAGGTGCCAGGGGAGAAGCCACACGGCTTTGCCCGGATGGAGCCATACCTCTGAAGCTGGAGAGATCACATGGAGACCCCTGCCAGCAATGAGTTGCTTCTGCCACCACTGGATGCTGTTGATGGACCCTGAGCCCTGGAAGTGAGGAGCCATGGGGAGACCACTGCCAGCGCCAGGGTTCTGCATGTACTGACCTGTAACGTCGTGAGTTGGAAGGAGACATTATAGACTGGTATCGGGCATATGGGCTAATATCAGACATAACTTTAAACTGGACTGGGCTGGGATGCTTTCTTAGTGTTCCATTCCTTTTGTATATAAACCATTCCCTTTTATCCATTTGCGTGTCTATGAAATTTGTTCCTCTTGTTTACCTGGATTGACACAGTGGGCATCGCTTTTTCCTGAGAATTCTGGGAAGTCTCGCAGTATTTCTCAATTGGAGGTGAGAGACCATTGACTCAATTCCTTGGAGATGAACTACTGACAAGATGAGATGACAGCATGCTGACAGATCTTGATTCCTGGAGGCTAGAGGAGCTGAAGGAGAAGCCACAGGGGCTTACCTGATGGAACCAAACTACTGGGGCTGGAGAAGCCATGTGGAGACTCCTGTCAACACTGAGATGCTTGGGAGGCTACGGGGAGACCCCTACCAGCACTGAGATGCATTTACCACCAGTGGACACTGCTGATGGATCCTGAGCCCTGGAAACAAGGAGGCATGGGGAGACCCCTGCCAGCACCAGGATGCTTCTATCGCCACTGGATACACAAGACTCTGCATCCACTGGCCTGTAATTGTCCTGGTGTCATTGCATGTGCTTCGTGAGTCTGAAGAAGACTTTATATATTGGTATCTGACATATGGGTTATTATTGGACTTAAGACCTTGGACAGGACTGGGTTGGGATGCTTTCTTAATGTTCCATTCCTCTTACACATAAACCTTCCTCCTATATCCATATGTGTGTTTAGGAATTTGTTTCTCTAGTCCACCCGGACTAACACAACTAAACAAAATGAAAATCACCTACACTACAGATAACAAAAATAAAGGAGTAGGTTCTTCTAAAAATATGACATATATGTAAATCAAGACTTCATCAGGAGAATAAAAAGAGAACCCACTGATTTGGGAAAATATTTGGCACTCATATATCAGATAAATTTTTTTTAACTTTAGAAAACCACAACACCTTAAAAAGAAAAATACAAATAGCCCAATCAAGAGTGAATACTCAACATGAATGAATAATTTAATAAAAATAACATGCAGGTAGTCAGCAATCATATGAAGAAGAAATGCTTGTGTTCATTAGCTACTGTTAGTCCGGGTAGACTAGAGAAACAAATTTCATAGACACGCATATAGATATAAGGAAAAGGTTTATATACAAGAGGAACAGGACATTGAGCCCAGTTCAGTTCAAAGTCATAAGTCCGATATTAACCCATATGCCCCATATCAATCTATAAAGTCTCCTTCTGAATCACAAAGTCACAGGTCAGTGGGTGCAGAATCCCAGTGCTGGCAGGGGTCTCCATATGGTTCCTCGCTTCCAGGGCTCAGGGTTCATCAACAGCATCCCGAGGTGGCAAAAGCAACTCATCGCTGGCAGAGGTCTCCATGTTACCGCCCCATCAGAGCAAAGTCTTGTGGTCTCTTCGCCGGCTCCTCCAGCTCCTCAGATGCTGCCATCTTGTCTTGTCCATGATTAATCATCTCTGAGACTAACTCCCAACAACTGGAGAAGATAAATTCTCATCTTCAAGAGGGAAATATCGCAAGATTTTCCAGAAGTCTCAGGAGAAAGCCATGCCCATACAGAGGCCTCATTGGTTACTCAATGGTTGTCTACAGATTGACAGGCTAGACTCCACCCCTACATTGCAATCATAAAATTCACATAAGCACACAACTGCCACAGCCACTAAGAGAAATACAAATTTTAATGGGAGAAATACAAATTAAAATAGAGAGATGCCAACTCACACCAACACTCATAAAAAAATTTTAAAAACTCTAGATAGCATGTGGACAGACTGAATGCTCATTCATTTCAAATGGGATTGAAGAATTGTACAATCACAATGGAAAGCAAACTGACAGATGAGAAATGCATGGGGCAAGAATGTATTAAAGAACAAAGATGTCACTTTGAGAACCAAGTTATGCCTGACCCAGGCCATGGTATATACAGTTGTCTCAGATGTAAATGGAAATTAAACAATGAATAAGGCAGACTGAGAAGAACTGATGCCATCGGGTTGTGGTATGGTGGAGAATCTATAAGTACAATGGACTTCCAGAAGAATCTGTCTTGAAGGAAGTACAACCAGAATGCTCCTAAGAATTTAAGATAGCAAGATTTTGACTCGTGTAACCAATTCCTGGAAAAGACATCATGGTCAGTATAGGGGCAGCAAAACAGAGTGAACTCCTCAGAAGAGGGATTGACACAACGCCTACAACCACGGGCTCTAACACAGCAACGTTTGCAAGAAAGGTGCAAGCTGGGCCGTGTTCATTCCAGTCAGAACCACCTCAACAGCATCTAACAAAAACCACCACAGCACACTGGCTGATGAGCAGGAGCACGTCCTCATGCAGTTGTGAGCCACCTACATGTTTCCCTTGGTGAGGTACCTCTTTGTGTTCTTTGTGCATTTTTTAATTGGACTGATTTTTTGTTGTTGGAGTTTTTTGTAAATTTTAGGAATTTTACTCGTCAGATTTGTACTGCCAAAGATTTTGTGTCAGTCTGTGGGTTCCCTTTTTCATTTACTCTTTTTGCACAGTCTTTTGATGAGCATAAATATTTAATTATTAGAAGGGCCTAGTTATCTAGTTTATTTTTTGCAGTTTGTACATTTTTATTTATGATTACACACAAAATACTGGGGGGGGAGGGGAAATGTCTCCTAAACGTAGAGTCGGTCTTGATGATGTGGATGAAGCAAAGCTGTTTGGACCTTCGTCTGTTGGTGGGGCATCATCTAATGTAAGAAACAGCTGTAAACATCTATTAATAGTGGGAACTTGGAATGTATGAATCTAGGAAAACTGGGAGTTTTCAAAATGAAATGGAACTCATAAAGATCGATATCAATGACATTAGATGAAATGGACTGATATTGTCTATTTCAATTGGACAATCATATAATAAGCTTCACTGGGAAAGACAAATTGAAAAGAAATGGTGACACATTCATCAACAGAAAGAACATTGCAGAGAGGCAAAAGGAAAAAGGAATGAGAAGGAAGGTGTGTCTCCTTGACTTTCCTGCTTCAGGGCCACTTCTGTGGCAGCATCTGTTTCCCTCCATGACTGCAGCCCCTGCTGGCACCTCCTCTGTGATTCCAATTCTCACCTGGCCCAGGTAACTAACGGTCTTCCCTTTGACCCCTTCAGGCTCAGGATGGGCACACTCTCCTGATTTGGAGTTGGCTGATCATTCCTTGTTCTCTTAGCCTTCCCTACACATCTGCTGGTAGTCCCTTCCTTCCTTCTCTTCATTTGAACCATCAAAGGAGAGTCTTGGTTCCTTCCAGAATCCTAACTGACACATCCCTATTCTGCCCAAACTAGAGACTTACAATCTTCCAGGAGACAGTGTCAAGCCAGGAGACTCCTAACCTAGGGAGAACATCACCTCTATAGCTGTACAACTATTGTCAAGCAAAGCTGAGGTTATGAAATCTATTTTCATAAATTCTGATGTGAATTCTGCCAGAAATTCGTGTAATTTCAACCACATGCCTGACCTTCACCTCTTGTCTGAAGTCAACTCTGGTGCATGTTATGCTGTGCTTACCTCACCCTGTGATCTGTGCAAACCGCCGCCTCAGGATCCTGGATCTGCCACAGCCCTAAGATATGGGGCCATCCTGCTCTGATGGTAAAGGGCAACGAGCCACAGTGGACAGGCTGTCATCCTCTGACCTCAGGGACTCTCGGGTGTCCCAGACCACAGCCAAGCTTCCTGCCTTGAACTGAAGTCCTTATCACATGCTCTGAGGGGAAGCACATACTCTTTAAGGCCAACATGGAGCCTGACACTAGGCAACAGGCAAGTTCCTCAGGCCAATGTTACAGGCCCCTCTGTCTGCCACTCAGGTTGAGGATCAGGCACTAAGACAGATATCACCATCTGCAAGGCCCACAATGTTAGGAACCTTGCTAGAAGGAGTGGAGCACACACCTAGGACGTGTTAACCTGAAATCCGGTACAACCTATCAAGATCAGTCTCTGTTTCTATGTACCTGCCTTATCCTCTCTCTTCCTCTCCTCTGCCTTCCAATACATAAAATAAGAAGATAGTACTTCAGAAAGGAGAATTCCTTACCAGAGCAGACAGTTAGACACTGCTTTTCAAAAGACATTGCAGAGATGTTAAGGAAAGCCATGTTGAAGCCTCAATCTAAGTATGCCACAATTTAACTGTAATTGCGCCCAGTTGTGTACCGATACCTGAATACCGGGCTGCTGACTAAAGACAGCAGTTCCAAACTCTAAGCTGCTCCACAGGATAAAGATGAGGCTTTCTACTCTTAAGAAGAGTTACCATGTCAGAGACTGACAGGGGCAGTCCTACCTGTTCTGTAGAGTGGCTACGAGTCAGAAACGACTCCATAGCGTGAGTTTGGTGCCGACTCAGTTCTGACTTACAGTGACCCTTAGTGTGGGAAGGACCACTGTGCCTCCCAGAGTTTCCAAAGTGCAGCTTCCTGGGCACTTCTGGGTAGGTTCACACTGCCAACCTTATGGCTCATCATCACTTTTCTGTAAATTGTAGGGTGCAACCCAGGGTCTCCTATGATTTAATTACTTTGGTCAAAATTCTAAAAGCTGTTCTTATTTCTGCATTTTTTAAATTTTTTCTTTATTGCCGACAGCTAGCCCACTAGCAGGAGCCCTGGTGGCACAGTGCTTACCTGTCGGGCTGCTAACTGCAAGGTCAACAGTTTGCAACCACCAATCACTCTGAAAGAGGAACAGGGCTTTCTAGTTCTGTAAAGAGTTAGTCTCAGAAACCCATGGGGGCAGCCTTACCCTGTTCTGTATAATCATTAAGAGTTGGCATCGACTACTTGGCAATCAGTTTAGGGTGTCTGAGTCCACTAAGTCCATTATATCCCCTCTATAGATATACCAAATGCACTCACTCCTCTACATGACTGTAGTCATGGTCCAAACCACCATCCTTTCTCTTCCTAGCAGTTTCTGTCAACACCTTGCATATCCACTTCATCCATTTTTCTCACAGGAATTGGGAATGATCCTCTTAACGTATGGGTAAAATCATGTGACTTTGAGGCTGAAAGATTCCATTGGCAGCTGCTACACTGTGAAAAAAAAAAAAAACTCCACTCTTTCACTTTGGCTCAAAAGAGTCTCTGATCTTTTCCTTACCAACCCCACTGCCATCTCTTTAAGTCAGACTCAGAACAACTCTAAGGGACAGAAAACACAGAACTGCCCTTCGGGTTTCAAAATTGTATGTCTTTACATGAGTAGAAAGCCTCGCCTTCCTGCAGGGGAGCACTCTGGTAGCAGCCCCCTTGGAGCCCACTGTGCCAACACTACCCTTCCTCGACTCTCAGAGCTGCCGGGTAGTCTCTTCTTGACCCGATTGTTTCCAACGGTATTATTGTCAGACAATCACAGTTCATCCAAGTCAGCAGCACAATCACATAAAGAACAGTTGTACAACCATCACACAATCAGCTTTAGAACATTTTATTTATTCTTGTACTCATCATTACTGGCTCATTTCCCCCAAACCTTCCCCTGCCGTACCCCCAAGGAACCATTAATCCCGTTACTGTCTCTAAAGATTAACCCATCCTGGATTTCATATGCAGAAAAACATTAGAAAATGAACTGACAAGAATAGCAGAGCAAAACAAAAACGTGATAGAAAAGGAAGCAGAAAATATTTTTAAAAACTAGACCAAGTTTAAATGGATCATAAGAGAGATCTAATGATAGGATGCTAAGTTTTAGCCTAACTGCACCTGCGCATTTTGCATGCTAGAAAGGCCATTCCGATCTCTGGTTTTGTCTCAGATTTGTGGAACTTCAGCCACATTGGCATTCCCTTTCCTGCTGTAAAACTGCCACGCTGGCTTCTGCCTCAGGAGCTGTGCACTTGCTGCTCTCCCAGCCAAGAATCTATCCTTCCAGAACTTCCTTCTAATTAGTTCTGCTGCAGTACAACTATCTTCCCTTTGTAAATGAATTCTTTGACCAGTTGCCCTTTCTAACGTGCCCCCTGCCATGATCTTCTAGCCCAATACCCTGTCTTATCCTTCACAGCATTGAATGAAGTGACATTATTGGACCTTTAATTCAATCTACTTCATTTACTCCCTGAGTAAAGTGTGAGCATGATGTGAACAGACGTTTGTGAGATTATTTTCCTCACTTGGAAGTATCCCTATTCCATAGATAAGTATTGCTGAAACAACAAGTGGGTTCAAATATAAGCTCTGAATAATAACTACCTGTGAGTCCACAGCTAGTGATCTAATATCTCCAGCCCTGTTTTCTCATCCTTAAGCGATACTAATGGCAAGTGCCCCCCAAGTGCTCACCTTTATAGCTCTGCCATAACTTGTATCCAGTCTGGGAAATGATAAACGCCAAAAACAGCTGAAGTCATACAGAGTTTGTCTTTGTTACTTGAGGGACACGCTATCAGGTAGCCTCCCTCCGACTTTGTCATGGGAGATCACAGAATATCTTGATTTCAGTGTGCTGGAGCACACACAATCTTTGTCCTCAAGGAGCATGCTTTAATGATAAATGTGGAGAGTTTTTGTTGAACTTGGCCAAGAACTAAATTACCAATGTATTACTGCTTAATTTCATTCAAAGGTGGGGCTGTCATGGAAGTATTGAAAAGATACTTTCTGTCTCAATGGCAAGAATAGTTACTGTTTGCTGAGGGTTTTGCTATGGGCACTGTACACTGTTGAATTCTTTTTGTATGTACAGTATTTTATCTATAACCACCCTTTAAAGAATATACCATTATTATCTTCAAGATGCAGTAAGAGAAGTTCAGTGGCTTCACAGTTATTCAATCATAGAGGGCCCATGTTCTGTATGTATAACAGGGCCAGAAAGGTGCAAAGAAAACAAACCTATAGTTGTCAAGTCAATTTTGACTTACAGTGACCCTTCAGAGCAGAGTAGAAGTGCCCCAAAGGGCTTCTGTGGCTGTACTTGTTACAGCAAGGCTGCTCAATACGTCAATCACAATCTACTAGTCCATCGCAAATGTAGTGGGGGTAGATCGTGTGGCATTAAAAATATAGACGTAAGTCAATCATCAATCCCATCACTTCAATGATAAACAGCACAGCCAATCAGATGCAATCTTAGGTGTCAAACACCTGCACAAACAATTGCACTAAGTGCAGCAAAACTGACAAGCTAAGTCATCGCCAAGTTTTAGACTGTGTTTTTTTTTTCTCTTAAATGTAAGAAAGGGTATTAAAATGAGTGGAGGAGCTGGACCAAGTAAGAAGACAAAAAAGTGTCACTTTCATACAGAATGGGAGATGTAGACACAACATGCCAACTTTCAGCGGAAGTCCAGAGTGCATGAACAGTTCTGGAACTCACAGAGCAAAAGTACCCACACATGAGAAAATGTGCTATCTCCTTGACTGCCTTATTCAGCTCCACCTATTTATGTGAGTCAGCCGTTTCCCACATAAAGATCATTAAGTCCAACTACCATTCCACCATGACTGATGATCATTTGGATGATCGTTGTGCTTGAGGCTCACTGTCAGCAGCTACTGTCCAGACTATGCATCCCTGGTACATTCCATTTAGTGCAAGTCACCAGAGCAAACTCAGGTAATGACAAAAAATGTACATAGACAGTTGTGTTGTGCAATATTGATTCATACAGTTATGCAAGGTACATAAACATATTGCATATATAAAGAATTCTCAATGCATATATGAATAAATGTAATAAATAAATATATGTTTTGCATTTTTGTAGCTGGTAAATCATTTTCACTCGATCATTTTATAAGTAGCTCACATGCTGAAAAAGTGTGAGCACCCTTGTGTTACAGAAACATATTGCCACAGCTTGCTCCCTCTGAGCTGTCAGAGGAGGCCAGCACTTAAAAATTTCAACACCCGGACCTCCTTAAGGGTCAGTTCACACTTACTCACTGCCATCAAGCTATTTACACTGAGAGCTACCCTCTAGGGCAGAGAGCAAGTGGCTCTGGGGGATTCTGAGGCTGTCAATCTTTGCACGAGCAGAAAGTCTCATCCTCCTCCCAAGGAGGGGGTTAGAACTACTGGCCTTGTGGTTAACAGCCCACGTGTCATCCACTACATTACCAGGGTTCCTAGGTAGGGCAACTGATCACTTGCAGAGTATACATGAGTATACAGAGTATATAGAGTATACAACAGCATTGCAAGTGCTCTAGATTTACACTTTGTTATAAGCTTGAATATGAATTCCAAAGATTAGCCACTTTCACTAGGTTATGGTACAGTAATAAGGAGACTCAATGAGCCAGAGGTTTACAAGTGAAAAATATATCCTATTTTTAGTCTGTGATGCTTGTACAAGAGTGGCTATAACAGCAGTAGAACTTAATTTATAATGACTCAAAGTTCATCTCCATGAAGTGGATATCAGACCTATGCATACCTGTATGTTCCAAATTTTTTATTATTCCCGATGCCAACCATCCTTTACACCATATTCTCCACTCTCTTCTGAGTTTTAAAATCTGTTTTAATGGCCACAAGGAACTTAAAGAGTCCATACTTACCATTAAATGATTTGCTAAAAAAGTAATAGGTTACAACTTAGAATCAGAACCAATAAGCTACAGCTAGGGATCAGGTTCAAGAAGCATGTAGGCTCCTGGTCCACCAATCCCTGAGGGCGCTATTCCTGCTCAGAACAACCAGTGCACAGAAAAGACCACAGGGCCGATCCTACCACAAAACATGACATCCAACACTGACCCATATTGACACAAGGGACAACAGTGGAGGCACAGTGTGGGGACTGTGCCTGATCTGACCTCACCCCACCAGGGCAAGATGGTAAGACTGTGCAACAGAGCAGCAAGGGGAGCAAAGCAATGAAGCTCCCAAAGAATACCAAAAATAGACTTTGGGGCCAGGGCGTGGCAACCCATCAGACTCTACTAGATAACACTCATAAAGGCCAACAGACAGACTTGGAACTACATATAGACTTTTCCTTTTTGTAGTAGTAATTTTTTGTTGGTGGTGTTTCCTTTCATTTTACTCTGACTTGTTTTTGTGTTTATTATCTCTGCAAGTCTATCTAAATAAGATAGGCGAAATAAATAATCCAGAGGAGAAAACAACAGACCTACAGTTCCCGGGGGATATGAAAGAAGGGGAAGTGAGGTGGGGCATGAGTGGGTGTTAACAAACCCAGGGACTAGGGAACAACAAGTGATCGAAAATCGATGGGAAGGAAGAAGGTGTAGGCCTTCTTCAAGGGCAATGTAACCAAGAGATATTACTGAAACCCTAATGATAGTGGGACAAGAGGAAAGCAAAAGGAAATAGAGGAAAGAACTAGGCAAAGGGCATTTATAGAGGTCTAAATACAGGATATATGCAAATATATTTGCAAATATATTTGTATATAACAGCGAAATATATCTATATACCTATATTTACAATGTTAAGTATCAAGGTAGCAGATGGACATTGAGCCTCAACTCAAGTACTCCCCCAAAGCAAGAACATTTCATTCTAATAACCTGATACTCACCTTCCCGACACAATTGCTGAACACAAAATGGGTGCATAAGCAAATGTGGTGAAGAAAGCTGATGGTGCCTGGTTATAAAGCATCTGGGACCCTAAAGGCTTGCAGATAAACAAGTGGCCCTCTAGCTGAGAATCAACAAAGTCCACATGGAAGAAGCACACAACCCTGTGTGATCATAAGGTGTCCATGGGATCAGCTATCAAGCATCAAAGACCCAGAACAAAAAAGCTTACCAATGTGAATGTGGAGGCATGCAGACTGAAGACCCAAAGCCAATCTGTAGATAATTGGACATCTCCTTACAAAAAGGTTATAAGGAAGAAACAAACCAGTCAGGGTGCAATATAGCACCAATGAAGCATACAACTTTCCTCTAGTTCTATAATGCTTCCTCCCCTCCAATATGATGACCCTAATTCTACCTTACAACTCTAGCTAGACCAGAGCATGTACATAGTAGGTACAGATAAGAACTGGGAACATAGGGAAGCCAGGATAGATAAACCCCTCAGGACCAATATTGATAGTAGTCATCCCAGGAGATGAAGGGGAAGGTGGGAACTGATCACAATGATCTACATATAACCCCCTCTCAAAGGGGCAGAGAACACAAAAGTGGGAAGAGACACATGAAGGGACGCATTGGTCAGCGTAAGACATGAAATAACAATACTAATTTCTAAATTATCAAGGGTTTGTGATGAAGGTAGCAGGTGAGGCAGGGGGGGAATGAGGAGCTGATACCAAGGACTGAAGTAAAAAGAAAATGTTTTGAAAATGATGATGGCAACTAATGTGCTTGATGCGATGGATGGATGGATGGATGGATGGATGGATGGATGGATGGATGGATGGATGGTGATAAGAACTGTATGAGCTCCCAATAAAATGCTTAAAAAAGAAGAAGCATGTAGGCCACATCTCTCTCCTACAGTGCAGGACAGCTCTCTCATCTCCTTTCAGCCATGCAGACTTTGTCTCAGCCGCACAGGGCAGGCCTCTCTGCCCTCAGTCTTCCTGCTGTTCCCACTCACTTGGCTGCAGGGCCCCTTCCAGGCTGCTTGCCAGCTTCAATGTTACAACCATTGGCCCATGCTATAATTTTTTAAAGATTCCTTGCCTTCTCTCTCTCTCTTTTTGCTTCCTGCTACTTCTGTCTGCTTCCGGACTACCAAACTTCTGTAGGATAGGCTGCATATATATACAATTCAAACAACCCCGCCATTGAGTTGATTCCAACTCCTATAGAAGGTCTCCAAGGCTGTAAATCTTTATGGCAGCCGAGAGTCTCATCTTTCTCCAGCAGAGTGGCTGCTATGTTCAAACCTCTGACTTTGTGGCTGGCTGCTCAAATCCTAACCCACAGTGCTACCGCTCCCTTTTGTGTGTTTTTGTTTTTTCTCACCCTGCCATGGAGGTGATGGCAATTCATAGCTACTCTACAGGAGAGGGCCGAACTGCCCCTGTGGGGTTCCAAGGTGGTACATTTTTACAGCCCTGTCTCTCTCACACAGAACGGTGGGTGATTTCGAATCGCTGATCTTATGGGAAGACAGTGTCCCTGGGGCTCCTTAAGTAGAAGCATTGGTAGTGGAGAGGATTATGTGTTGGACTACTAACTGTCTCATCAATTTCAAGACATGGCCCTCTCACTAAGGCAGCTAACTGAATGACCCCCTCTTGGTAGGCCTGTGGCACTTCATGTGCATAATATATTGACCAGTCCCTGCAAAGTGTACACCCATCACAGGGCATGTCATACGCAGTCAAGAACCAGACAAAAGTCAAGTCATCATCAATCAACCTACACAAAAGAAACAAACCTCTGTGGTGGAAAACAGGGTCCAAGGTAACTCTTTGGGCTCCCAAAACCAAACTCACTGCCTTCAAATGGATACAGGCTGAGAGCAACCCTGTAGGACAAGATCGAACAGCCCTGTGGGTTTCTGAGATTCTTTTCAAGAGCAGAAAGTCTGGGGTTTCACCCATAGGGTTTTGGGGGAAAACTCTCAATCTGTTTTCCCTCAAAAAACAAGCAAAGGCCACATACAGGAACTTATTTCACCATACTTGTCACTTGTGAGGTAGCTGACGCTCTTTTCCACGTAATTTCTCTATTCTAATTTCTCTATTGACTGTGGAATTTGTCCCTTCTTTGCAGAGAAAGAAAACAAACAAGGGGGAAAAAAAGGTAGAACTGTGTGATAATCTTCATCGCTTCTGATTAGAGGTGCCTGTATCATTTCTTCCCACTCCCTACTGATCAAAGCTCACATGGCCAGACTTGATATCCACAGTAGTCACACAGAAACAGGTGAGGACAGAAACTCATGAGAGTTAGAGAAACAAATTATTGGTAGCAATTACCGTATATACTTGAGTATAAGCCAACCCGAATATCTGACATGGCACCTAATTTTACCATAAAAACAGAATTAAAAATGTGCAGGACACGAGTGTCACCTACCATGATAAGTGGACTCATAATCAACATATTCCAGTACATTAGCCAATCTAGAAATAGCTACAAAAACCAAACCAAACCAAACTCACTGTTATCACAGCCATTCCAACTCCTAGAGGTCCTGAGCAGTGTAGTGTTGCCCAGGGTTGTAAAATTTTATGGGAATGATAACCTTATCTTTCCTTCTTGGAGTTGCTAGTGAGTTTGGACCAGCAACCTAGCTGTAGCAATCCAATGCTTACTGGACAGTGTCAGCAGGTCTACAAGGATGGAAAACTATTCAACTTGTCTCAAGTAAATTCATTGGCTTAATGAAGCCCATTGTGCTTCAGGTATGGGTTGAGCCCAACATCCAAAAGGCATCAAAATGGAAACCCACTTTCTTTCTTTTACTTATGCTCTTCTAGCTTCATCCCCAATTAAGATGGAATCTCACAGCTCATAATGTCTTATAGTCTTATAGCAACACCCCCCACCACCCAAAGAAAACACCCTTTATAAGTCCCAGAATGAACTAACTGAACCAGCTTGGCTGACTTGCCCATCTCTTAACCAATGTGTACAGCCCAGGAACTCTCAAATAAGGAGGCAGGCCATCCTGAGGCCCAGGTACGAAGATCACCGGCTCTGCCACTCTAAAATCCCTGAAATAATAAAATTCCTTAAGAGCCAGATTCTAAGCTTTCAAAACAACTTGCATCAATAGTCAAACAGATTTCAGAGTCTGGCATTTGTACAATATTTACAAAAGCCACCATCTGTAACAATTTTTCCACTGTCCTTTTAGAAATCTAGCTTGTCTTCACTACAAAGAATAAGTAATAAGATGATGTAAAAGATTAACTTAACATTCACTAACTAAACCAAAGGAAGCATTAAATAAAACAACCTTTTATTTGAAACATAACATAACCTACTTAAGGTCAGACCCAAAATATTTTCCATCCAGAATATAAACCAAATGCTGCTAGTAGCCCATCCCCAGTGCAAAAATTACTGCATACTGATTTAAATGGTTTTAATTAGAGAAATCTGGACTGTGAATTACTGGTACATGTTAAGTGGAACTATGATCTCCACTTTAAATATATGTATCAGTGTGGCAATTATATAATCTCCTGTCAACTTGTGGAGGGGTGGAGTCTAGCCTGTCAATCAGATTGTGAGCTGATGATATCATTTGGAGGCGCAAAGAATATAAATGGCTCACTGGAGGCAGGAGACTAGTCCACTGTGGCTCCTCATGTACCAGTACTTCACAGCCCAGATTTCTCTAATTAAAACCATTCAAATCAGTATGCAGTAGTTTTTGCCCTGGGAGTGGGCTATTAGCAGCATTTGGTATACACTCTGGATGGAAAATATTTGGGGTCTGACCTTAAGTAGGTTAGATTATGTTTCAAATAAAAAGTTGTTTTATTTAACAACTTTGTTTATGGAGCTACACTGATAAAGCCAGAGCCCTGGAGCTGCAGGAGCCACATGCAGACCCCGCCAATGCTGAGATACTTCCTCTAGATCCACAAGACTTTCTACCCACTGACCTGTGATCTTCATGCATTCAGCATCATTGCATGGCTTGTATCAGTCTAAGGAGGAATTTAAGTACTAGTATGCATATATGGGGTAATCTTGAACTTATGGGCTTGATCTGGAGTGGACTGGGATATTTTTTATGCCCAATTGCTCATTGATATAAAGTTCTCTCTTACACATATATAAGTGTCTCCCTGGATTTTTTTCTCTAGTCAACCCTGACGCAGTAAAATACGCTAAATGTTCACAATGGCTTCAGTATTCATTGTATGCTCTTTGAGTTACTTAAGGGCACGAAAATGATAGTTGTTGTAATAAACAGACCCCAAGTTTTACTGGCTTAACATCACAGAGGCTTGTTTTTCATTCATAAGACTCTCCCGGGTGGTGTGACCCACCATCCACATACGGCCACTTCTAAACCACAAGTCACTCATGCGAAGAAGGACGCGCTCTCCGCTCCATCCACAGTTGCAGCTTTGGAAACTCACAGGGGCAGTTCTATCCTGCCCCATAGGGTCATTAGAGTCAGTACTGACTCGAACAAGGCAGTGAGTCTGATTTGGGTTTTTGGTTTGGTGTAAATAGTTGTTCCACCTGCTGGTCAAAGGTTGGTGATCTTAATGCCCCTAGAGACACCTCCAGAGAGAGACTTGGAAGTGATCGGCTGCCACAGGGGGCAGCCTTGATAACCCCGTGGGGCAGGTCTACCCTCCCACACAAAGGGCTGCCAGGACTGGGAACCCTCCTGATGGCTACGAACAACTAATGAACTAGGGACCTCAGCACCAACCAACACTAGTGGTGGGCTCCAGCCATGGTTCTGTCTGCACATCACAGAGAGAGGTGTACCTTGGAACTATTTCTGGAATGTTATAAACCCAAACCCCTTTCTTGGATGCCTCTGTGGAGCCCCGGTTATGTCTTGGGCTGCGATCTGCATTTTTGGCAGCTTAAAGCCACCGGCAGCTCCGAGGGCAAAAGGCTGGGCTTTCAACTCCCATAAACAGTTAGTCTTGGAAACCCACGGGATCACAATGAGTCAGTGCTGACCGGCTGGCAGAGAGTGAAAGATGGTTCTTTAAGTGCTCCTCACACTATTCCCCCCCTCAGCACACTGCCTTCAACTCCTGGGGCTTTCACTTCAGTATCAGCTGGCTGACTTGATGCCAGCCTCAGGCGTCGCTTCTCTGGGAACACTGGTTCTTCTTGTGCTCCCTACTTTCATCTACTGTCAGAAAGCCCTCAGAGGAAAGCCCTCTGTCTCAGCTCACTGGCCAGATATTATGAGCATCCATACCACTTGTTATTTTGCTTTATTGGGCTTTCCTGGAGAGTTGGGTCTAGTGTCCAGATATCCCCTTAGCCTAGTGCTCATACCCATTTCCATACACTGGTTCAACTCACACTAAGCCACCTCACTGCAATGAGCCATGCATGGTGGATCATGACCATGAACAATGTCCTTGAATGCATACAATGAAATCACAATTATTTGCTAGGAACTGTACTAAGTGCGAGAGGCACTACAATGAAGACATGACACATGATGATAAAATGCATCATATTTCTTACTTCATCCACTCAACAATTTTCATGAGGACTAGTTATATGTCTTGCCTTGGCCTGTACTGGTGAGTCCAACCGTGAACAAAATAGGCACAGACCCTGCCCTCATGAAGCTGTAGTCTAGTGATAGAAACAAATTACAATAGAAAAACAAGGTTTAAAAAAGAGAAGTTTATGATAACACACTGTGAGAGAAAGGGGGGAAAAGGATAGGTTGACTTTGAAAATTGAAAATGAAAAATTATGGTTAATCCTTAAACACCTTAAAACGCTTCCCTCATTGTAACTCATCTTCTATTCCACTGACCTGATTTTTTCAAACGGGCAGCCACGCTAAGGCAGTTGCCACTGTGTTTTGCTTTGGCCAACTCAACTGTATTTAAAAAGTAAGCAAGCAGGGAGGGGCACGGTGCACCTTGGTGTCCCAGTACCCTCTACTGCTTCCACTCAGTCCTTACTAAACATGCAATCTGCTTTACTAGTTCTTATTAGTATTTTAAGTGTGTAACTCTAGAATTCCTCTTTTTTTTTTTTAGGCATCACTGCCCTCTGGTGGTGGGAGTAGGAGGCCCAGCCTTTGCTCCTGTGAGCTGGAATTGAACCTCCATCCCAGTGGGCCGCAGTCCCGTGCACAACCACTACGCCACAGGGGCTCAGGCCGAATTCCATCTTTTAAACATTTGGGGCAACAAGGTTATATATCCTTCCTCCCCAGAATGTAAAACATTCAAACGTTTATTTGGCCAGTAGTAGTTTTCTTTCACTCAAAGTTAAACGGGAAACTGAGCTAAAAAGTGTGTGTGTGTGTGTGTGTGTGTGTGTGTGTGTGTGTGTGTGTGTGTGTGTGTTCTGGAACACAAGCAAAAGAAAGTACCTTGTTGATTGCAGGCAAGACCTAATTCATGTCTGTCAACTCCGAGGGTCACGCTCTCTAGAGACCTATGATGCAATGAGTTCACCAGCCTGATGGAGCTCCAGAGAATGGAGGAGACAAGAGACGTTGCTCTGAAACCTCCCTCTTGGAAAAATCTCAAGCAGAAAACAGAGCCTACGTGTCAGCAGTTAGAAAGTCAGGCACACTGCACGACTCTTTCCCAGCCATCATGTAAAAGAAGGCCTCCTTTAGAAAGTTTGTTTAAGTACCTAAGCATATAGGACGTGCTATAAGATTAGGTTGCCCAAGTCTGTCAGACTTTGTGGCTTCCTAAACTGAGCACGCAGCGAAACGACAGTTGAGCTCTCATTTCATGAAACCCTGCAATTACAAGTCAAGTAAATTAACGATGAGTGGTACCTTAGTTGAAATGGCTTATTTCAGGGTCACAGAGGGGCAGACCACTATGTATTTATTCACATAGCAAGGCTACAGGTTCCTTCAAGTATGTCTGCTTGTCTTGGATTTCTCACGCCTTACTTTCAAAGGATTTCAAGCAATGAACTATGAAATACAGTCCAATTATATAACATACAACACCTCCTTCCTCTCCTATCAGATGGAGCTGCACAGGTTAGAAAGCCAGTTAGAAAGGCAGTTGGGTGACATCTCTTTGCTCCAAAGTGTCTGTTTCCTCTTGCACAATAAAAAAGACAAAATAATTTTGGTTTATTTATTTTTGGGGGGTGTAAAATAATTTTGTGTATATCAAAGGATGGTTGTGGGATTCAATCATACAATTCCTCTAAATGCACTCAGTACATCATAAACTGGTAATACCACCCCTAAGTATTACTACTTTTGTTATTAGAGCAATAGTTTCTAAATTTTTGAGACAGTTGACAATATTATAATAAAAAGATAACATCTTACGGTCAAATGAAGATAAGAAATAAAGTCAATCTACAAGTCTGTCTTTCAAATGTCAGGTAATTTATTTCATGGTCTTGCAATCACAAGGGTTTGGTTTTATTTTCCCCCTTCACATCACATTACCTTAATATTGTTTTTATTATCAGATACAACAAACAGTAGCTTCCGCTGTGGGGTGAAAAAAATTCAAATGAAATGTCTAATCAAGGGGGAAACTAGATGCTACTTTCAAACACTTCATTTTCGTAGGAAACAAGCCCAGCACCTTGAATGCACTTGTAAATTACAGCTCTAAATTTACATTTCTCCTCCAGAGCTAAAAGAAACAACAGGAAAGCAAAAGGTGTTGATGACCACAGCAGCTAGGCTCCTACTGAGGAAGTCCACATGAGCTCAGGGATCCACCTTCCCCACACACACACCCAGCTCTCCAGACCACCCACGTGAAGGCCAACAAGTCAACACACAGGGTGAGAGCGCATTCTAGGCTTTCCTGTGCTGTCCTGTCACACTGACTAGTTTCATGCCTGCCCTTTTCTCATCCTGGGGAGCTCAGGCACTTCCTCTTGGTCTAACTTCAAAGCAGCAAGCGTGGGAGAATTCTATTTATTTATAGTTGGCCAATAAACCTATCCCTTTTCTTTACAGCAGACCACTGAGACATTCTCTTTACAAGTGGGGTCACTTAGAAATAAAGATAGCTCAGAATAAACACCCATCTTCCCAAGTACAAATGATGCAGAGGTAATGGTAGGTTTAAAAATGGCTTGGCATTACATGTTTCTAGCCCTTGACCTGATCAAATACTGTAAGGACATTTACCTCATTCGCTATGCAGCGGTTCTCAACCTGTGGGTCACAACCCCTTTGGGGGTCAATGACCTTTTCACAGGGGTCACCTGATTCATAACAGTAGCAAAATTACAGTTATGAAGTAGAACAAAAATAATTTTATGGTTGGGGGTCACCCCAGCATGAGGAACTGTATGAAAATTAAGAGTCACAGCATGAAGAAGGTTGAGAACCTATGCTAGAGGCTGTCAGGTTAATGATGGAAATACTTGTTTAGCCATCAAGCCCTCCGTTTATTTCACATTTCTTTTCCTGGTGACCCCACATGGGTTAGAGCAGGGCGGGGACGGGGCCACAAGGCCTTTCTTCTGATGTCTCTCTGTGGGGACTCAAACCTATAACCTTTCAGTTGGTGTAAAGAGTATATACCATCCAGGGCATCCTCCTTAAGTCAGTTGGTGGGGGGGGAGGGGGGGAGGAATCGATTTCCAGGATAAAAATATATTTTGGTAATCTGAAAGAACTTAAAATTAACTTTGCTACTAAGTGTGAAAATGTTTTCTTGGGCAGGAGACATTGCTCATGAACAGAGACCCACCCCTGCAAGGAGATGAGTTTGTTACAGTTCTGATCAACACATGTACAATACAGACCATCAGGGGATGTCCCAAAGGGGAAATTTAAAGTGCGTGGTTATTGTCTACGTAATCCGGCAAAAGTGACGTGGACTGGTTTGCAAAGTTTGCGTGTCTGCGATTGTGGCAGTCATGTGCTTATGTTAACTTGATGATTGAGATGTAGGGGGTGGAGTTTTGCCTGTTAATCTGGAAATAGACATTGAGTAGCCAATGAGTTCTCCGTGTGAACATGGCTTTCTCCTGAGACTTCTGGGAAATCTCGTGATATTTCTCTCCTAGAGATGAGAAGTTGTCTCCCCAGATGTTGTGAGTTAGTCTCAGAGATGATGAATCATGGAAAAGACAAGCTGGCAGCATCTGAGGAGCTGAAGATGCTGGAGGAGAAGCCACAAGGCCTTAACCTGATGGAACCAGACCTCTGAACCTGGTGAAGTCACGTGGAGACCCCTGCCAGCACTGAATTGCTTTTACCACCACTGGATCCTGTTGATGGACCCTGAGTCCTGGAAGTGAGGAGCCATGAGGAGACCCCCGCCAGTGCTGAGACTCTGCACCCACTGGCCTATGACTTTGTGAGTCGGAAGGAGACTTTATAGCGGAGATATAGCGGAGATAGGTGATAGCGGGTATATGGGCTAATTCGGACTTATGACTTTGAACTGGACTGGGTTGGGATGCTTTCTTAATGCCCCATTCCTCTTGTATATAAATCTTACCCTTATATCCACATGCATGTCTATGCATTTGTTTCTCTAGTTTACCCGGACTTGCACAGCAATCCACAGGGGAGTTATGGCTGATCTCGTGGTGTAAGCTCCTCAGAAGTGTCTTTAGTGCCAGCTTTTAGTTCCGTGAAGGAGTCCTGGTGACCGAGTAAGAAAGCCCCTGTGTGCAAACCACACCCCTGGGTGTGGCAAACCACACCCCTGGGTGTGGCAAACCAGGTCTGGTGAGTTCACCAGCTGCTCCCAGGAGGGTGGGGGAGCACTGCTGTACAGCCTGGAGCACAGGGGAAGCTCGACTCTCTTGTAGGGTGATCAAGTCACAAGTGACTTAGCATCTTCTTTGTGATTTTATGTTGTTGTTGTTGTTGTTGTTCGAGTGAAGGGCTATGAGTTAAGTTTAAAGGAGGGAAGGGAGGTTTTCTTTAATATAGAGGATAACAGAGGAGGTGAAGTCAAGGGGGTAGGGGGACTGCGCTTCTCTCCTGCTGAGCTTCGCCTTGGTGGAATCTGTTCCCCAGAGAAGCATGTTCCACACCAAACTACGCCCAAACCAAAGTGACTGCTACTGAGTCTCAATGGCCCTGTAAGACAGAGTA
>PVJH01019207.1:0-43326 GCA_004026705.1 Nesogale talazaci | reverse complement strand
AAGGCACTTGGGGCAACTCTCTTAAGGCTCCTAACGTTGCTCTGGAGAGGGAGACTGGCAGAGGTTGGGAACGAGAACTGAGAGGCCCTGGTCTGCGGGACGTGTGTCCGGTGTCTGGCTTGGGCGCACTGAAAGACCCTTCAACCACCTGGTGGGCACCAGGGATCCCCCCAGGCCTGGCCTGCCAGCCTGAGCCGGGCAGCCCGTGACCCTTTGACTCAGTCACCTGACCTGAGTCTGAAGCCAGAGGTCTTGGTAATTGGCCGAAGGGCGCCCGACGGAGATGCCGCCTGCCTATTTTCGGCCACTTTTGCCCTATTTATGGATGTGGAAGCAGACTCTTGGTGACTAACACCAACCCTCTGTGTGAAGCCTGCTATTCACGATCAGCAGTGAACTTGCCCTACAGGAAAAGGCCTGTGACGTGATCAGATTCCTGGAAAGTTCATATCTGAATCCAACAGGCCCAGCAGGAGCCGGGGGAAATGAATGTCTCAGGGACAAAGCAGGATCTGGCTGACTGAATGGTGGCCCATTGTGAGGAGCTGGGCATCTCTGGCCCTCCGAACCTTACTTACGTGGAGAGTGGTAAGCCAGGCAGGAGGCAGAACCCAAGCAGGACTCAAAGGGGCAGAGAGTAAGGCGCCTTCGGCCTGGAAGTGTGCTGCAGAGCTATTACAAGGAGACTGGGTTCCAAGGTAATTGGATTTGTCCTTCAGATGACTTCAGAAACTTTATCGGAACACATCTTGAAAGTACATTCCTACACCCTGAAGGTGCTGTCTGCCCTCTAGCTCTCCGGGAGCGCCCTCTCTTGACCCCCTTGTCTTTGATTAGACACTCCTGCTCCCACCACTGACCCACCACTGACCCTGGGCTCTGTCGCCTTGGAGTGGCAGGTGAGTAAGCACTTGAGCGGGGCTTTTGTTTGGGTCTCTGTTGCCTGAAGCATACCTTCCCAAAAGGATTTGACCTACTGACCCCTTTTCAGGAGGAAAAAAAAAAATTTTTTTTTTTTTTTTGGCATCACTGCTCTCCGGTGGTGGGAGTAGGCGGCCCAGCCCCACTGCTGGAATTGAACCTCCGTCCCAGTGGGCCGCAGTCCCGCGCACAACCACGACGCCACCGGGGCTCAGCCCAATTTTTTTTTTTTTTAATATAGAGTTTTACATCTCTTTTTCTTCATCACCTCCCTGCCCATGAAGGATGTGCCCTAGCCCATCATTGAGAATAAAGCGTAGAGATCTGATCCGTGTGTTAGGGTCCAGGAGACCCTATTTCCAACATAATTTAAAGATAACGTCTACTAAATCTTAAAAGAGACAGCGATACATAAACCGGATGAAGGACATCACCGACATGAGGTTGAAATGGTGTCGAAGGGTGCGGGGAGACACCCAGTTTATAAAGGGCGGGGGTAGGACTGCAAAGGAAACTGTCACCAGGGCTGAGCCCCGGTGGCGTAGTGGTTGTGCGCGGGACTGCGGCCCACTGGGACGGAGGTTCAATTCCCGCTCACAGGAGCAAAGGCTGAGCCTCCTACTCCCACCACCAGGACAGTGATGCCTAAAAAAAATAAATAAAAAAAGAAACTGTCACCAGAGCACGAGTGGTGGCAGATCAATACATGGCGGTTACCGGTGGGACTCCAGAAGCTGGAGTGGACCGTGGTTGGGACACATAGTCCGTTATAGAAGGTCCAGGGCCTGACTCAGGACTATTCAACTCCATGTACCAGCCCAGTCAAGGGCACACGGAGGCAAGCCCCCAAGAGAGAGAAGACCCCTCCCTGGCCGGGGCCGGAGAGGGTGAAGGCAAGACTAGCTACATCCTTGGTTAAAAATCAGAAGGCATCCGAGGGAGGCTTCATCTTGTGGGGCCTCGGCCAATGGATTTGGGGCTGTGGCTGGCATCCATACCCTTTTGCAAACCGGGGTGCCCAGAACCTAAGCTGTGATCCGCGGGGGAGGTACCACCCCCTTGGGGAAACACTGACCCAGAGGATGGTTCGAGGACATTATGTCCTGTTGTTGAAAGTCTTTAGTTGGGAGTTTGGAATGGGCCTGGAAAAACCATCTAAAGTTAAGTGACCAGACGTCCCGCTTTTTAGCAATTTTAACAATGTCCTGCCGCATTTTAAAATTAAAATAAGTATATTACCATACTATTTTTTGCATTCTATGAACATTTTTGTTGCTCTATATAGACCAAATTTTTAATCAAGAACCCTCCCCCCTTCTAAACCCGGTCAATGGTGTCCCGCTTAAAATGTGGTCACTTTAAAAGGCACAGCTCATTCTCATCAGCGAGCTCATTCCCAGTCCCTTCTCATCTCCCTTCTCATCGCTGGGAGCTGCTTCGATTTGTTTGCTTGTTTACTTAGAAATAAAAATAACTTGAGCTGAGCCCCGGTGGCGTCGTGGTTGTGCGCGGGACTGCGGCCCACTGGGACGGAGGTTCAAATCCAGCAGTGGGGCTGGGCCTCCTACTCCCACCACCGAGAGCAGTGATGCCAAAAAAAAAAAAAAGAAATAATAATAACTTAGTACAAACCTAACTCTGAAAAAGACTCAGCTTTGATATAGCTGGGAGATTCGACACTCCAGCTGGGTATTGGATTATGCTAAGAGTTCACCGTACATTTGATTGGGTGGGAGGGCACTTCCAAATCTTTGCACAGAAATGGGGCTAAAAGACAAAGAAAATAAAAAATAAATAAAAAAAGACAAAGAAAATTTCTCTGATAAGCGGTGTCACAGTTTGTTGGTGCCACGGTCACAGAGATGTGCCAAATGGGTGACTTTTACCAACAGACATGCGTCTTCTCTGACGCCTAGGATGGCGGCGAACCGCCCTCCCACAGGTCCCCAAGACTGTGTGTAACTCTTTCCAAGAGCCAAGACCTCATCTGAAGCAGCTGCTGACTTTGGCGTAAGCGGCCCCAACCCTCATGTAAACCACAATGCCACCCGGTTGAGGAGGCTAGAAGTCCACACTCAGGGTGCAGGCTCTCAGGAGGGGCTCTTGGGGAAAGCCCTTATCCCTAGAGCTTCAATCCATGGGCGATCGTCAAGTGGCTGGGTCTTCTTCCCCACTCACCCCTGTTCCCTTCTCTGTGCAGACTCTGTCGTTTAGACCTCAAAGGTAGCTGGCCTCAAACCCCCCGACCCTGGCCTGGGTCATTCACCTGGCAAAGGCAGCCCTATTCTCATAGTGTATTGCATCCATACAAATAGGAATTTAGGCGATTTTAACTCAGCACACTATGATAATGCCGGGATGGTTTTATAGCTTTGAAATGCCCCCCCTTTTAATCACAGATACATATTAAAGCATTTGTATTGCAGTTGACTTTAAGAAAGAAAGTAACTGGGTCGATGCAGGGAAATAGCTGAAATAAGAATGGTTACAAAATAAGAGTATTTGTCAACGCCGGATGATGGTAGATAATGTTTTGGTATTCTTTCCAATTCTCATGTATGTTGGAAAGTTTCCATTACAGAAAAAAAACAAACCCTTTTTGTATTAATTTGACAGTGGTGCATTTAAAATATTTTAAAAATACATACCTACATATAATACTGAGCGTTTGGATCCAAATACATAAATGAGACCTGTCAAACTTTTGCATATTGCTCACATAGATTTCACGATAAAAATTAGCTATTAAAATTTAAAATGCAGGTAAGGACTTTAGAGTCACTTCGAAGTCACTAGCTGGGGTAGGTACATTTCTTAAGCTCCACTCACCTGCTGGGTTACATGCTGAGTAGGGCGGTCACGAGATGGCAGGAGGAAGGAGGAAGAGGACAGGCACAAAGACAGAAAAAGACGGCCTGGTGGTCTTGAGTCCGGCTGCGACCTACCAGTCTGGCAGCTGGAGACCAGCAGCAGTGTCCTGGGAGAAAGTCAGAGCAGTCTCCCCCCATTCACAGTTGCCGCCTTAGGAACTCACAGGGGCAGGTCTGCCCTGTCCTGTGCGGTCGCCCGAGTCAGTCCGTATGGACCCGATGGCAGTGAGCTTGGGGTTTTTGGGTAACAGATAAGGTGAGCAGAAACCCTACTGGAGAGCCAGGCGAGACATCTGCCCTAGCCTGGTGGCATGCACCCTTACTGATGGCTATCAAGTAGATGCTGGCTAACAGCGAGCCTGCAAGACAGGGCAGAACTGCCCACTGGGTTTCTGCGGTGATAAATCTTCATGGGATCAAGCAGCCTCGTCCTTCTCTAGAGAAAGGTGCATTCAGATGTTGGTTTGGAACGATCAACCTTGAGGTCAGCACCTCAGGACACAGCCCACTGCACCACCAGGGCCCCTTGGCCTGCTGGGACTTGGGGCTGCTTCTGTGTGTCAGGGAGGGTTGCCAGAGGAAATGGAGACGTCGTGAAGGGTCTGGGACCCAGAGCTGGCTTCAACTGGCCTAGGTGAGGCTCCCTGGTTTGGGGGTTCTCAAGCTCACACGGACCGTTCTCCCCTGCCCTCTAGGGGCGCTCTGAGTCAGGCTTGGCTTGATGGCCGTGAGTTTGGTCTTCAGAGGAAGGTCAAGGCGAGGGTCTGCGTTTCTAAACAGCTCCTGGATGCTGCAGTTACAGGGCCGTCATTTGAGTAGCCCCGCTCTAGACGGCGGGCCGGGCAGAGGTCAGGAAAGCATCTGCGGCAGAAGGAACAATTTGTGCGTGTACCCCTACCCCCACCCCCAGTCTTACCCTTTCAGAAGGAGAGGGCCAGAACTAGCCCCAAACACTCCAGGCTCCCACCTCTCCATGCCATTAGCCCATCCTTTATAGTTTACCCTTCATCCAAGGAAAGGCTCAGTCTTAGTCTTCAGCCCTGATTAGCAACCCAAGCATCCCCAATTAAAAAGTTGGGCTCGGAGGCCCTTGGACACGGAATATGGGAAAGTCTTTTGCGCTGTGGAATGTCTGTGCAAGCAGGACTGTCTCCATGCAACTCAGCTGGCCCTCGGTAGTCCTGACAGAGTGTTCAACTCATTTCATTTGAAAGGAGTACGTCTCCCGCGGGGGAAGCGTCTGTCGCACGCAGTGTGAACAGGAGTCGTCGAGAACGTAGCTCCTGCTGGAAGAGGAGGAGGAGGAGGAAGGGGAGGAGAGGAGAGGAGGAGTTATAGTTTTGAGAAGAGAAAAGCAAACAGAGCTGGATAGCTTTATGGTCTGGTCATAAAGTCTAAGTCCTAGAAGATGGAGATGAGACCGAGGAGGAGGTGAACGGTCTGAAGGAGCCATCTCGCTTGGCTTCTTCAGAGTCTGCATTCAGGATTTGGTGTGACACCCCCCAGCCTCCCTCCCCACCCCTGCTCAGAGCTGTTTCGTGACTATATTGTCCTTCTGGCCTAAGAGGAAGCCAGTGATAGCTCTTCTGTGCCTGTGGCCCGTTTGTTGTCTGTACCTTCGTGTTTCCCGTATTCCGTGAACAGGATCGCCCCAGACAGGATTTGAAGGCTTCTGACCACGGTCCCTTGGAGGAAATGTTGGGGTTTCCAAAAAGCCCAGGGTACGTGGACAGTGACGGCCCCAGATGGCCTCCGTCACAGCCTGTGCTCTCGGGCCTCTCTGCATTTCCATCAAGTGTACAAGACCCTTCCTATCACCACATCTTATACAACCTTGTTTGTTTGCTTGTTTTTGTTTTTTAATCGTTGCCTTGGGGCTCTTAGAACATTCCATACAGCGCATTTGTCCAGATGTTGCCGCCATCATTTTCATTTCTAAACACTTTCTATTTGATCCCTTGGTCTAACCTCCTCTCATGTCTCCTCCTCCCCCCTTTTGTGAGCTTGGGCCATCCTGTGAAGCGGGGAGCATGTCCATGACCCCACCCCATCCGGCCTGCGTCCTAAAATCTGGCTGGCCTGCCTGGCCAAACAGAACATGAAACTGGGATCTCTAATAGGGAGACCAGAGAAAGCTTTCTCTCTCTCTCTCTCCCTCTCTCTCTCTCTCTCTCTCTCTCTCTCTCCACCCCCCCGCCCCCCCCAGTCTTTGAGAACAACCCCCACCTCCTTTATTGTCTGAAAATGGGGGCCCTGGGATGTTGCCAGGCTACTGTTGAAGTCATTCTCCAGAACTTTCTTTGTGGACTGCTGGGGAATTAAAGTCTGAAATTCTGATAGCATGCCGAATTATGAGAAGTGCCTTTCTGACATTGTGGAGACCAGAGGATTAGTGCAGTGGCGACAGAGGGTCTGCACTTCATGCTGTTTGCACTAAGTGATTTTCATCCCCTGTGGGCTTGGACAGCTTTGGGGCCCCAGGCATCCCCAGACTGCAGTGGTATCCAGGAAGCATTTGTTGCACAGCTAGCTGCCCTGGGGAATGCTGGGCCGGCTCCACGGGTGTGCCCAGCCCAGCTGTTGTTAGCTGGGAACCGGCCTCCCTTGGCCAACCAGGACCCTGGCCGTGAAACCGCACACCATGAGCTTTCCTGAGCCGTGCCCCAGCCTCCGGGTCTCCCCCAGCAGCCAGGCTTCTTCGCTGAGAGAACTCAATGGACTATCCACGCGACATGTTTCTCTACCTCCAACGTTAGCCTGCAGCGAGAAGCAATGAGAGAGTGATCGTTAGTAACACACAGCCTGCAGGCGTCCTCACCCCGGGGCTTAGTCTTTCAGTGACTTAGCCTTTCACCTCTCTGAGCCCTGTAGACAACCCACCTTACCATGGTCAGAATCTTTTTTTTTTTTTTTTTGTGGGCATCACTGCCTCTGGTGGTCCTGGGCGCTACCCAGCCGCCGCTGGATTTGAACCGCCACGCCTGCGGGCTGTAGTTCCGCACTCAACCACTTAGCCACCGGGGCTCAGCCCCCCATGGTCAGAATCTTAACTTGTCATGTCTCCCACTTCATGGGAATCATTCGATTTGTTTTCCCAAGTGGCCTCAGCGATACAAAGAGGAATGTCTGTGTATGAGAAATTCAGGCCACAGAGGGTATTTCTCACTTAATTTTACCCCCTTAATTATTTTGATCCAGCGATGAACTTGAAGAGCAGCAAAGGACAGAGGGGTGTGTGTGTGTGTGTGTGTGTGTGTGTGTGTCTGTTCAAAAGCACAAGGACGGGTTTGCCTTATGAGTCTCCTTTTTCACTAGTAAACCTGGACTTGTTTCATGGTTTCCTCCCCCTGTACTTAGGGCCTTCTCATGTGAGCCCTTTCAGAGCATCTGGTAGTCATAGCTGGACACCATCTAATTCTTTTGGTCTCAGGAACATGGAAGCTGATGTTCACATGGCCTATTAGTCCATCGGATTAATTGTTTCCATATGTCTCTGATTCCCTTCCTCCCCAGACACACACACACACACACACACACACACACACACACACACACTTTTCTTTGTTCCGGGCAAGGGAAGAATAATAGCTGTCTCTTAGATGGCTGCACACAAACTCTTTTTTTTTTTTTGGCGGGGGGCATCACTGCTCTCTGGTGGTGGGAGTAGGAGGCCCAGCCCCACTGCTGGAATCGAACCTCCGTCCCAGTGGGCCGCAGTCCCGTGCACAACCACTCCGCCACCGGGGCTCAGCCCTGCACACAAACTCTTAAAACCAACTTGGGATGTAGAACTCTGTGGATTGACCCCAGGCCTCATGACTCATTCCCTCAAAGTGTTCGGTCCTGGCTAAGAAGTGTTTATAGGCTCCACCATATTACGGATGTATTTGCAGTAAAAGTAATTACCCATGTAGAAATAGCAAGGGCTTATCGCAAAGCTGCAGTGGTATAGCAGACACACTCGTTTTGCTTGGACGCTGTGTGGGTTTGTGGAGGGAAGCAGATGGTGCGGGTAGGGTCTTTAGCCCTGAAGCCACTTTGTGGCCACCACGAAAAGAACTATCAATTTTCATAGTCTCCCACATCACTGATGACAGTGAGGTCCATAGCAGTTATGCGGGAAACCGTCTGTGCTGGGGGTGTGATGAGCAATCTCATCCTATGAGAGAGAGAGAGAGAATGAGAATGTGCTGGGGTACCGTGTGCCTTCAGCATGACTCCTCACTTGCTTTCTGGTTTGGGGCAACATGACTTCCTTCTGAGCCTGGTGTCCTCCTGCCACTCTTTAGGGTGAAGAGTCTAAGTGTATAATGACAACAAGGCCAGGTCCTGACTTGTGTTGATAGACAGACGATTCCCCCGACTTTGGGGTGACCAGGGCTTTCCCTGAGTGGGTTCTTGTGGCCTGGCACCTAGAAGGCATTGTTCCCCATCTTCTCATCTCCGCCCATTTGTTCTTCATCTGATGGACGAGGGGCTCCGTGCCAGCCTTCAGCTGCTGCTGCAGCTGTTCCCCTTAAGGCCTGACTTGGCACTGGACCTGCGGCTCTTTCTCCAGAGGCCCATCCCGTGGCGGTTCTTAGGCCATTTCAAGGGCTCAAGTGAGGCATGCACTGGACTCTCCTTTATTTTTGGCAGTGGTTGTTATTTAGTTACACACACACACAGATTTCATTTAGTGCACACATCTTTGTACACACACGCACAAAACTACAGACCTTCCGAACCAAATGGGCATTTTCCAACCCGGAACGCCCCTACCAGGCAGGGTAGAACAACCATGGGGAAGTGAGAAGCTGGCTTCCATTTAGGAGCGCAGTGCTGTGGGCTTTGTGGGCGTTGGTTGTGAATTGAGGGGCCTCATTCTGGAGGAAGGTGATGGGGAATGGACAGGTCAGGACGTCCCTGGTGTGGGACAGCATGGCAGAAGCAGGAAGGGTTAGTAAGGACTGGGATCTCCTCTGCCCCAAGTGGCAGAGAGGACAGAGAGGAAGCAAGCCAGCCCTCAAGCCTCAGAGTTGATCCAAGGAGGCCTGATCTGCTGGTGGCCCTGTTGTCAGAAGACGGCCCGTGTCCCTTCCGAGGATGGACCAGAGGAAGGAGGTCGGGGGAAGGAAGGATGGGTGTAGATTTCTAAATCCAGTGGCCGCTGCCCTGGAATGTGATGGTCCTGTAAGAGAATAAGAAAGAAAGGTTAAATTCAAGATGTACGTAGAAGATGGAGCGCGATGACACGGGCAACATGTAAGGGGTGGAAGGCAGGAGGACAACACGAGGATGATGTGTTTCCTTACCTGGGTACTTGTGGCTTCCCTGAAAAAAGGCCTGAGTCTGCCAAACAGACTCGTTTTCCAAGAGCCAGGTCTATCATGAGGCAAAGGTGTCCCTGCTACCTGTTGCTACTTAACAAGCCACCCCAAAACCTAGTTGCTCAAAATGACAGAAGTCGATCATTTCTTCCAATTCTTCCAGCTGTCACTCTCACCAAAACTCACCGCCAGCAAGTCTATGTGGACACGCAGCTGCCCCCGTGAGGTGCAGAGACTAACTGCAGGAGTGGAAAGCCCTGTCTTTCTCCTGAGGCGTGCGTGGTGGTTTTGAACTGCAGACCTTGCGTGTCTCACAGCCCAACAAGTGAGCACTATGCCGCCAGGGCTCCTAATGCACTCTGCCCAGGACCCTCTGGCAGGAACAGAGCATCCACGGTGACTTAGGTCCCCAGCCAGGCGACCTCTTTCTGGCATTCTTTTTTTATTATTATTATTTAGGCATCACTGCCCTCTGGTGGGAGTGGGAGGCCCAGCCTTGCTGCTGCTGGATTTGAACCGCCAAGCCAGTCGGCTGCAGTCCCGCACTCAACCACTACGCTACCGGGGCTCAGCCCTCTTTCTGGCATTCTTATCGGGTGCCTGGCTCCCAAGAGAAAGGAAGCAGAAACTGCCGGTGGTGTGAAGGCATGAGCTCCCAAGTCCGCCATAGTTCACTGGTCAACAGCAAGTCACAAGGGCCAGCCTGGGTTCAAGAGGACACCGAACAAAGCCAAACCCGTTTTTGTCAAGTCAATTCTAACTTAGAGCAACCCTGCAAGACAGAGTAAAACCGCCCCACAGGGTTTCCAAGGCTGGAAGGCTGGACTGCCACATCTTCTTCCTGAGGAGTGGCTGGTAGCCTTGAACTGCTGGCCTTTTGGGTAGCAGCCCAGTGAGCACCAGGGCTCCTTAGATTCAAGAGTAGGGGACTCCATTTCATCTCTTTGACATATATGTACAGGGCAGGGAGGGTTAATGGGGGACCTTCTTTGAAGATCATCAGACACATCTGGGCTCTAAAAATTAAGTTTCAGAGCAGGGCCTTGCACTCGGCGGGGGCTACTCCTGGGGACATCTGTGCCCTTGAGGGGTCTGCTCCTTGGGACCGCATACTCTTTCCCCCAAAGGTTGAATTTCACTGAGAAAGCAAACAAAGCTGTGCTTAGGTATTTATTTGGATGAGCTGGTATGACTCAGAGGCATTCATGAAGCCTTTTGAAGAATCAATGGGCTGCCGTGGCCCAGTGACGTTTAGAAGTGACGTTATAGAGGGCTGGTGAAGCACTATGGGATAAGGATTTGGGCCCCCATGACAGCCTGCAGGTGGACAGGCATAGCTGCAGTGTGCAGGTGGTCCTAGGGCTGAGAATGGGGGTGGATCTCCACTTCACAGTCCTCTGGAAGTAAGGATTCTAAATGTTTAGTTCCTTAGTGCCACCACCTCCACCTCCCCCCAACACAGAAACAAACTCACTGCTATTGGGTCATTTTTCACGCATGGTGACCTTATAGGGCAGTGGTTCTCAACCCTTTCACAGGGGTCGCCCGATTCATAACAGTAGCAAAATTACAGTTATGAAATAGCAGTGAAAATAATTTTATGGTTGCGGGAGGGGGTGCCACAACACGAAGAACTGTATTACAGGGTTGCAGCATTACTTGCCCTGTGGGTTTCTGAGAGTGTTTATGGGAATAGAAAATCTCTCTCTCCCGCAGAGTGGCTGCTGGTTTTGAACTGCTGAACTTGAGATTAGCAGTCCAGCGCATAACCACTATACCACCAGGACTCCTCAGTTCCGTAGGGCTACGAAGTACCATCTTTCCCTAAGAAGAAGAGCACCCCTGGTTCACACTGGGGTCTAATTCCATGGTGGGAGGGGGCCTGAGGCAGGGGTACAGGACATATAATATAGGCAGCAGAATTGCATTACTTCTGAAGAAGGAGATTTGACTTATGAGCAAAAGGGAATTTGCAGAGGCGGGGAAGGGTTTTCTGCAAATCAGGACAAGACCCTTGTCTCTGGAGCCTGGACGCAAGCCTTGCAGGTCTGGTGAGAGAGCGCTGGGACAGAGGCCAGGACCCTGGGACTCTGCTTCCTCCAGCACCTTCTGAAGACCTGTGCTCCCACTGAGCTGGGATGGCCACCCCTGGCTTGCTTTTGTGTTGTTGTTGTTGTTGTTGTTGTTGTTGTTGTTGCGGAAACCCCACATTTATCCCAGAGAACATTCGTTTGGGATAGGAGGGGGTCAAGTCAGTTCCCACCCATGGGAATCTTTCATCTCCCACTCCCCTGCCATCTTCACAAGCATGGGTCCGTCTGAGTTGCTTGTGCATGTGATGTGGTGTCTCGCAAGCCAGGGAATCGATCCACCATTAGCTCAGGCGAGCATCTGCTGGGATCCACCCACGAAAACTGTACTGGCCACAGTAGAACGCCATCCCACTCACTTGCTTGGGGCATATGTAGCCTCAGGAGAGAGGACATCACTTGGTGGAGTAAAGTGCCATCATGGGTGTGGGAGACCTTTGGAAAGATGGCTTGCTGTCATGTCTACCACCGCGAACTCAAACTCGACGTCAACCATGAGGCTCCTCCAGCATCAATAGAGCGTTTCATTCTGCTGCACGCTTGCTTTTGTTTTAAATAGACCTGAGCCCGGTCTGCCCTTCACTAACTGGAGCCTCTCGTCCAGATTTCGACAAGTGAGACTCAGATGGCTCGGAGTCGTTGGTCAGCTGGGTCCGCAGCAGCCCCTCCGTTTGTCCCCAGCCAGTAGTTAAGGATGGGAGCAGCTTCTCTGGGAAGGTGCTGTGGTTCTCAGAGGGGATTGCTGTAGCACCTGTCCATGAGGCCATCATTTGACTCTACTCAGTGTTCAAAGAGGTAGCACCGTGGTTCTGTATTTGGCTACCAGCCGTCAGATCAGTGGTTCAAGTCCACCAACTGCTCTATGGAGAAAGCTGGACTCGTGCGCATCGGTCAAGATGAAAGCGTAGGAAAGTCTGTGGGGTTCTTCCCCCATTGACCTGACACAGACAGAGGTAGAGTTAGTTCTCGGGCATCATCAAATAGCCCAGACTCTTGGGTGAATGTGAGTGCAGCACCATCCTCTCAGCCCACCTCCAAAATGCATCTCAGTCGGGGGTCTCTGAGCAACTAGAGAAAAGGTTGCTAATGAGCGGCCATGAGCTTTAAAGCCTCAACTATGAAAAACAAGGGTCCATGTACGTTTCAAGATGATTTTTTGGGGGGGGGGGCATCACTGCCCTCAGGTGGTGGGAGTAGGAGGCCCAGCCTCTGCTCCGTGGAGCTGGAATTGAACCTCCATCCCAGTGGACCACCGTCCCGCGCACAACCACTATGCCATGGGCCACAGTCCCGTGCACAACCACCACGCCACCGGGGCTCAGCCCTAAAATGATTTCTTTTTTTTTTGTACTGACATCACTGACTCTGATGGTCGTGGGCGCTACCCAGCGCTGCTCCTGAAAGCCGCCACTGGATTTGAACCGCCAAGCCCGTGGGCCGCAGTGCTGCACTCAACCACTTACGCCACCGGGGCTCAGCCCTGCATTTTTTAACGAACCTTTGGAAGTCTCACAGTGGCCATTGGCCCCTTAACCTTGCTAAACTGGTTTCTTCTTGGTCAGCATGGGGTGGGGGCGGGAGGGGGGGAGTGTTGAGGATGCAGGCTGATGGAAGACATGGGTGTTTTCCGATGAGGGTCCAGCCTGTCTTCCTGGGCGGTTCACACGGTTACGCACGGAGCAGATGATCAAAGCCTCCTTAGACACACGGGCCACAGACACAGTTTCTTCCGCACTTTCTGCCTGGCCAGGCCTGGTGCTCCTTGTTTCGCTTCCATCATCTCACAAGAGCCCTTCTGGCACACCCGTTGCACCGCTGCTGGTACTTCAAAGGTCACGGTGGAGGGGCCAGGACTAGAGCGAGGGTCTGCCAGAGCCCGGCGCCCAGGTTGTGGCCACTGCTCTGGGGTAGCACCGTGCCCGCCCTTCAGAAGAGCACCTCGGCCTGGGGAGCAAGGGAGCCACAGCAGCCCCTGAGCAGTGCATCAAGGCCACCTGTCTTCTATGATCTTCTAGAAGCAATTCTCCCAAGAGCAGTTGTGGGTTGTTTTTGGTTGTTTTTTGATTCCCCTCTGCTTGGAAAGCAGCAGACTGTGAAGAGGCCAGGCCAGTGGCGCCGGCTGTCGTAAGGAGTAGACTGTTCTCCGAAGCTGCTGCTTCCTCTCTGACCATCTGCCCTGACCGTCAGAAGTCTCAGCTGCGCCCCAGGAGGCCCTCTGACTGCCACTGTCTGGCCAAGTCAGACCCAGCGAGCACACAGTCCAGCACCGAGCCCGGGTCTCTGGGGAAGCGCCCCGGGACCTTGTGCCACCAAGGAAATGGGAAGCAGGTGGAGCTAGCAGTGCTCTAGTCATATATATGATGCCTTTTAAGAAGATTGGGTCCAGAAAGTTGACAAAATCTATTTGGTTCAAAAGCTCTAGTTAGGGGCTGAGACCTGGTGGCGTAGTGGTTATGCACGAGACTGCGGCCTACTGGGTTGAAGGTTCAAATCTAGCAGCAAGGCTGGGCCTCCTACTCCCACCACGAGGGCAGTGATGCTCCAAACCACCCCCCCCCAAAAAAAAAAAAAAAAAAGCTCTAGTTAGTCAGAGAGGAGGGTAAGCAAGAGTCAGGGCTAGGGGGGTGTGCTTTCAGTGGGTGCTGCCGGGCACCTCGCTTCTCTGCTCCATCTTTCACAGCGGTCTCAGTCAGTCACCCAGCACTGACCAAACAACCGGCTCAGTCCTCCCGCCTGCGGAGTGACTGAGGCCATGCTGGACCCTGAGAACACACCTGTGTTAAGAAGGTGCTGCCCTGCTTCAGGTTGTTCGTGGCAAAGTTGGGGAGCCAAACCAGGCTCCTTTAAGGCTGTGTAACGGTCTTACAAGGCTTCCAACGAGGCCCCAGACCTGGCTGGCACAGAAGGTCCATCTAAGCGGCAGGGTGGGGGTAAGGGTGAAGTGTGCAATGGGGAGTCAGTGAGAACGGGGACCCCCAGAAGCAACCATGCTCAGGCTAAACTGGGAAGGACATTCCACGCAGAGGGGACAGCATGTACAGAAATGCAGTGGCCAGGGAGCAAGGTAAGCAGCTGGGAACCTTGCGCAGATGCCAGAACTCAGTGTGGGCGCAGTGGGGATTGCGAGTACAGAGAGGGGCCATGGAGGGGAGCAGGCTGGGGTGGCGTGGCTGCCCAGAGCAGGCAGTGCTGTGTACCCTGTGAGAAAGGGTGGACTTCCCCTGAGGGGCGACGGGGGCACTTTGGCAGGGCCCTGCCTACCTCACAGCTGTTGCGGCCCTTTTCTCTCTTCACCACTGTGTCGCACGCACAAGGCCAAGGTCATCCTGGCCCTGGGCCTTTACGTTTGCCATGCCTTCTGCCTGGACTGAACTGTGCAAAGACGGTGCCCACGAGGGAGGCTCAGCCTGGATTAGGAGGCCCAGGCTGTGGCCTACGTAGAAGGAGATGATGGCCCGGACTGGGAAAGTGGCATCGTGGAGGGAGATGTTTGGAGATGGGAAATGGAGAGCGTTTGACAGGCGACTGGCTTGGGAAATAAGGTGGATCCGGCAGGAGGCTGGAGTGGGCCATTGGTGTTCCCGTGACCTAGAGCAGCAGCCGCCTGCACATGGCTGCTTCCCAGAATCCTCCTCGTGGTTGTTTTGGCTCATCGCTGCCCTCCTGGAACACAAGGTGTCTGGATCTGCCCCCTGCCTCCCTGTGAATGAAGCTGATAGTTTGCTTTCATGCAACCCATGACCTGGTTTATGTCAAACCTTAGCCTGCAGGATGATGCACCCTGGGCTTTTGATACATAGATGTGCTTACTGGTGAGCCTAATGGAGCAAATGAGTCAGAAATCGGAGGGAATGGCCACGTGGTCAAACAGTTCTTATTAGGCCCCGCTAGACGCATGCCTCCTTTAACAGGATCCATTTAGAGCCTGTGCCCCCGACGGCCCTGCCCTGGTTTAAACCCTAAACCCCGACAGTCTCAAGCCAGGCCCCTGGGCTCCTGTAGTCTTGAGTCTTTCTGTTTACATTTGCTACTATAGAGATTTGCTTTGATTCCGAAAGATGCCTTTTAACATTTGTGTGGTGAGCCACATTTGTTATATTTGAACCATCTATGACGCAAGGGAGAAGGGTAACCACTTGGCTTAGGTGGGAGAAGGGGGGAGGGTGAGTCTGGGGTTAGCAGAGATGCTTCCTATCCATTTAAAATGAGCTGGGTAGATGGTGGCAGAAATAAAAAAAAAGAGATTTTGTGTGTGTGTGTGTGTGTGTGTGTGTGTTCACATGCATTGTTTTATAAAGCCAAAAGCCTGCTGCAGGGTTAGAGATTGTATCAGGCAAGGAACAAAACCGGGACACATTTATTTGTGTGTGTATGTATGTGTGTGTGTGTGTGTGTGTGTGTGTGTGTGTGTATAAAGGACAGGTTTATACAGTGACAAGGAATATAATGGCTAATTAGTCTGCACAGTACAGAAGGCTCAGTTCAGCTCACTTTCACAGAACAGTTAATATACCAAAGGTTCCTTCAACTCACAAGGTCCAGGGTCAAGGAAGAAGACTTCAGAGTCTTCCTTCAGGCAAGGCAGGCAGATTCTGCCCACAGGCAACAGACGTTAAGGTGGGGCAGCCAGTCAGCAGCTCAGAAACTTAGCGAAGCAGGCACCTTAGAATCTTGCACTGTGACAGGATCCACCAGCCTCGAGCGTGTTGAAGCAGGTCTCCAAGGACCCTCAAGCTCCAGCTGTATACCAGGGGCACTCACGCTTTTTCAGCATGCGAGCTACTTAAAAAACGACCAAGGCAAAATGGTCTCCAGCTATAAAAATGTAATAGACATTTAAATTTATTCATAAATGCATTGAGAATTTTTTATATGTATAATGTATGTTTATGTACCCTGTATAACTGCATGAGTCCCTGTGGCACAACACCATTAACTGTGTACATTTTTTGTCATAACCTGAGTAGACTCTGATGGCTTGCACTGAATTGAATGAGCCAGGGATGCACAGTCTGGACAGCAGCTGCTAGCTGCCAGCCTCACGCACACTTCCAAATGGCTGAATAACACTTGGACTTCATGATCTTTATGTGGGAAAAGGCTGATTCACATAAATAAGTAGAGCCGAATAATGCAGTCAAGGAGGCAGCACATTTTCTCATGTTTGGGTATTTTCCCTCTGCGAGTAAGTTCCAGAACTGTCTATGCACTCTGGACTTCAGCTGAATGCCGGCTTGTAGTGTCAGAATCTCCCATTCCGTATGAAAGTGATACGTTTTTGTCTTCTTACTTGGTCCAGCTCCCCCACTCATTTTAAGACCCTTTCTTTTTTTTTGGGGGGGGGGCATCACTGCCCTCTGGTGGTGGGAGTAGGAGACCCAGCCCCACTGCTGGAATTGAACCTCCATCCCAGTGGGCCGCAGTCCCACGCACAACCACTACGCCACCGGGGCTCAGCCACCCTTTCTTACATTTTCTAAATTTTTTATTTATTTATTTATTTTTAGGTATCACTGCCCTCTGGTTGTGGGAGTAGGAGGCCCAGCCTTTGCTCCGTGGAGCCGGAATTGAACCTCCATCCCAGTGGGCCGCAGTCCCGCGCACAACCACTATGCCACCAGGGCTCAGCCTTTTTTTTTTTTTTTCCTTTTTTACATGTAAGGAAAAAAAAAAAACAAGGTCTGAAAATTAGTGATCCCTCAGCTTGTCAGTTTTGCAGCACTCAGCGCAGTTGTTTGCGCATGTGTTTGACACCTAAGATTGCATCTGATTGGCTGTGCTGTATATCAGTTCAATGACAGGATTGATGATAGGTTCGAGTTTATTTTTTTAATGCCACACTGCATTTGTGATCGACTAGTCGATCGCGATCGACGTTTTGAGCACCCCTGCTATACACAATCCATGGGTTGGCTCAGCCCACTGGTAGTGCAGCACAAGGTTGAGCCAAAGAACTAGCTCAAGCCGCAGAACCCTGGTCCATCTCAGTCACCCTCCAGTCAAGCTTTGACTTGATTCAACTCCGCCCCCATCTTCCTACGGAGGCCTCGTTGGCACAGTAAACCTACTGTCACCGAGATAGGTGGGTGCGTGGATGGGTGGCTAGAGATAGCGGCTGTTAAATAGAACAGAACAAGTACAGCAGGACAAAAGGATGCCCGCCCCAATGTTATTCTCATGCTCGCTGATATGCTTGAGTTCCTCATTACAGCTACATACACATCTATCTCCCCCGGGGTCTCTCTTGCTCTCAACGGCCTTCTGTTTCACTCAACATGATGTCCTCCTCACATGATTGATCCGCCCACTGAAGAGTCCAAAGCAAAGACGTCAGACCGTGTTCTGTTGTGAGCTATGAGGGTTTCTCTGCCAGCTCTTTAGACCTGGGCATCCAGGCCTTTCTTAGTCTGCTTACGATGGGAGATCTGTTGAAACCAGTCTACCACAGATGTACCTGATGGTATGTGAAATACCAGTGGCATAGCTTCTAGCATCTCTGTGTGGATATAAACTTATAACCTGGGCCATGCAGTATTCTAGTTTTAAACTTAAAGGGAAGTGCTATCTTAAGAGTCTACATGACTGTCACTGTGGAGGTGGGTGACACAGAAGTCTTCCCCGACCTAGAAATTGTTCCCGGGTCCTGGTGATTTCATATCTTGCTATCTCGTCAGCTGTAAATTTTATCAAATTTTACCATGGTGATAACTGTGAGGAGCCAAACAGAGGAAGTAGAGAAAGAACTAATAGTGCAGTGATTCATAAATTAATTACACAAATAGAAAACGAAGGGCCAGGGAGGTTTATTTGTTTGTGACCCACCATGAATTCCTTCCTTCCTTTAACCTAGACTTGGTGTGTATATGTAGGTTTATTAGCTATCTATTACTGCATGACAAATTACTACTAAATTTAATGACTTAAAACAACACGTGGTTGCCAATAAAACCGTTAGGGGTGGGTAGACTATGTGGTTATAGTTTCATCCGTGCTGCAGGTCAGGAAACGGGGCACAACTTAGGGTGTCTGTTTCAAGGTTTCTACAAGTTTCCAGTCAAGATGTCAGCCAGAGCCGGGGTCTGGGAAAGATCCACTTCCAAGCTCACATCACCATTGGCACCAGCCTGTTCCCGGTGGACTGTTGGCTGTAGAGTCTCCGTTGCAAGCTGGCCACTGGCTGGGAGCCATCTCCTTTTCCTGCTAATGACCTCTCCAACAGGACATACTGTTTCCTCAAGGCAGACACGCTGAGCCGGCAAAGGAGAGAATCCACCAACGAGACAAGGCACATTCTTCTGTAACTTTAAAAAACAGTGTTACTGCTTTGTTCTATTAAATTGGCACTCCACGAAACTCACCTTCCCTACACAATCACTGAAGATAAATGTGTACATAAGCAAATGTGGTGAAGAAAACTGATGGTGTCCGGCTATATTAAAAAAAAAAAGATATAGCATCTGAGGTCTTAAAGTCTTGAAGGTAAACAAGCGGTCATCTAGCTCAAAGCGCACATGGAGGAAGCACCCCAGCCTGTGTGATCATGAGGTGTCAAAGGGATCAGGTAGCAAGCATCAAAGAACAAAAAAAATCACGTCATTGTGAAGGAGGGGGAGTGCAGATTGGGGACCCAAAGCCCATCTGTAGGCAAGTGGACATCCCCTTACAGAAGGGTGGCAGGGAGGAGACGAGCCAGTCAGGGTGCGGGGTAGCAATGATGAAACATACAACTTTCCTCAAGTTCTTAAAAGCTTCCTTCCCCCCACTATCATGATCCCAATTCTACCTTACAAATCCAGCTAGATCACAGGACGTACACCGGTACAGACAGGAACAGGAAACACAGGAATCCAGGGCAGGTGATCCCTTCAGGCCCCATGGGGAGAGGAGCAATACTGAGAGGGTAGAAAGGGGGAACCGATGATAAGGATCTACACAGAACCTCCTCGCTGGAGGACACATGACCGTAAAGTGGGTGAAGGGAGACATCGGGCAGTGCAAGATATGACAAAATAGTAATTTATAAATTACCAAGGGTACATGAGGGAGAAGGGAGCGGGGAGGGAGGGGAAAAATGAGGAGCTGGTACCAAGAGCTCAAGTAGAAAGCACAGTTTGAGAATGAGCAGGGCAACAAGGGCACACATGTGCCTGACCTACCCTGGACGGGTGTATGGACTGTGAACAGAGCTGTCCGAGCCGCCAGTAAAATGATTAAAAAGGCAACAGTGTCATCGGCCCTTCAGGAGCCTACGGAACAGTGGTTCAGTCAGACCAAGAAGAGCCATACAAGCAGAGCCACAATCAATTGTAGAACATTTTCTTCTTCCTTGTACTCATTCGAGTTTTTTTTTAAATTGTGGCAAAAATGTACACAAGGCACCCTCCGATTTAATAACTTCTACGTGTACAATTCAGTGCCATTTCTTTTGTAACTTCGTCAAAGAGATGTCTCACCAACTTGGCCACACACGGCTGGTGAGGAGGAGGAAGAGGGCGTAATTACACATGGGTGTGAACACCAGAGGTGGCCATCACAGAGCCAGGCAGCTTTCAAGGGACATCAGTTCCCCTTTCTTCTCAGCCGTGTCCTCTGATTGTGTGACTAGGAAACCCTCGCCTGGTCTGCTGAACACTGGCCTCCCAAAGACGCCCACTTCACAGAGCCCAGGACATGTCCTTACTTCACACACAGACACACACACACACACACACACACACACACGACAGGTGTGGTCAAGGATCTTGAGATAGGTGATTCTGGGTTATCCCGATGAGCCCATTGGAGGAACCACGGGGGCAGTCCGGGGAGGCACAGTGACCGCAGAAGCAGAGGGAAGAGAATCAGGGAAGGATGTGGCCACAGAGGCAGAGTGAGGGGAGGCGACACTCCGGGGGGCGGGGGGCGACGGTGGAGGGAGGTGGCCACTGACCAGAGAAAGCAGGCAGTCTCTAGGCCCTGGGGAAGTCAAGGAAGACATAGCTTCAGCAGCACCTTGATTTTCGCCCCACAAGTCCCACGGGACCTCAAGAACCCGAAGATACTGAATGCACTGAGGTGGTTTTCAGCCACCAAGTATGTGGCAATTTGTTGCAAGAACAACAGGGAAAGTCTTTTTAAACAAATCTCTTTTGTATTGTAAGTTAAGTGGGGATTTGCGTTTCCGATCCTCATCTTTGCAGCTATCGATAGTCCAAAGTCATCAGGCCCCGGCCCCCTCCCGTCCTGAGCCCTAGAATGTTGAGCCCTTCACGGGAAGAAGGCCCTGGGGGTGCCTCTGGTGGAGCTCTCTAAGGACAGAGGGTGAGACCTCCACCTGAGCAGCCCTGGAGCAGACCTTGCCACCATCACAGTGGAGCGTCTCTCGCGGGAGCGAGGCTTCAGAGACTCGCTCCTGTTGCCTTGCTGTGGGAGATGCGGTCGGCACCCAGCAGTCGCAACAGCGGGCCTGGCTCTCACCTAGCCTTCCGAGAGCAACAAACTTGGCATCTGCCAGAAGACGGGTGGGCGTCCATTTATGGAGCGGGTGCCTGGTTGTTTGCTCTTTGGGAGCGGAAACAGTGAGTGGCAGGGGAGGGCCTGGCACCAAGCCCTCGAGCCCTCTCCGGGTTTCGCAGCCAGGTGTGGTGAAATGCTTGTCGTTTCTTTCTTTCCCCCCTCCCAGTGCCTGGAAACCTTGGCTGCTACAAGGATCACGGAAACCCACCGCCTCTGACGGGGAGCAGCAAGACCTCCAACAAGCTCACCATCCAGACCTGCATCAGCTTCTGTCGGAGTCAGAGGTTCACGGTAGGGGGGCTCCCGGGCGGGGGGGGGGGGCTCTCGCTTCACAGGTCAGCACCGCACTGTGCTCGGACTCGGCACTTCAGAACCACCGGCTGCTCCCCGATGAGGCCAGCGACTCCTGTCACACGCGACAGCCCCGGGACCCCAGGGTCGTTCTGCCCGGTGCCCTTGGGGTCACGCCGAGTCAGAACGGACTCCTCGCCCGTGGCGGCGGCGGCGGCGGGTTTGGCATCGGTGCCCTGTAAGGCAGCGTGGGGCGGCACCGTTTGCCAGGCCGTACGATGCTACCCTAAGTTTCCGCCCAGGAGAAATTGGAGCAAGAGGGGGGCTGGGGACTGCAGAGGGAGAGCAGCATGGTCTAAAGAAGCACACCTCCCACCAGACCCAAACTGCCCCCCGGGCCAGTGAACTCACAGCGACCCCGTAGGGCAAAGGAGCACAGCCTTGTGGATCTCCACAGCCGTGCCACTGCACAGGAGCACGGCTCACCCGTCGCCCCAGAGGCCGCTGGCGACTTCAAACCGCTGCCCTCGAAGTCAGCAGCTCGACTCAGAAACCACTGTGCCACCAGGGCGCCTCGGAGACTGAGCCCCGGGAAGGGGGGGAGATCCCCAGCGCCTGGGTCGTGGGTCGGGGAAGGTTACGAGCAGGTGCCTCACTGGCCCGGCAGGTGCCGTGGTCCGTTGTCTTTGATTCCTGCCTGTCTGGCCCGCAGTTTCGCTCCGCTCTGCTCGCTCCGAGGGAGAAGGGCTCTGTTTTCCACTCCCGTCAACAGTTGCCGTCCTGGAAACCCAGGAGGGGTCGCGATGGGTCAGCCTGGACTCCGTGGCCCTGAGTGGGGTGTGGCTTGGTTTGGTCCGAGGCTGGAGTGGGTCCCTTTCCTACGAAGGGCTTTATTAAGACAGTGGCCAGCTTGAATGAGGTCTCCAGGGCAGGGTCATTTCTTTGCATACCGTTCTTTTTTTTGGGGGGGGGGCATCACTGCCCTCTGGTGGTGGGAGTAGGAGGCCCAGCCTTGCATACCGTTCTTGAAACTTAGCTTAGTATATTTGATATGTTCCCAAATAAAACTCCAGAAAAACTATTGGAGGACGAAGGGTGCTCCCCCATGATCTAAGTCCTGAGACCACTGGAATGAGGAAGAAACTGCCTCAGCCAGATGAAAAGCACCTGTGAAAAGCCGACAGTGAACACGCTCACCGGTGATGGGCTCAGGGGCCCTGGTCCCCAGAGCACGACGGAGGGCTGCCCACCCTCCCCACTGCGACTCAGCGTTGTTCCGGAGTTCTCCGGAGCAATCAGGCAAGAAAAGGGAGGAAAAGGCATACAGGTGGGAAAGGAAGAGGTAAAGTTGTATTTGTCTTACCTCACACCATGGACAAGGTTTATTCCCAGATGCAAAGATTAACTCAAAGTGGATCAGAGGCTTAAAATATAAAAGAGGAACTCGAAAATCTTTTTTTTTTTTTTTTTTTTGTGAGGCATCACTGCTCTCCGGCGGTGGGAGTAGGAGGCCCAGCCCCACTGCTGGAATTGAACCTCCGTCCCCGTGGGCCGCAGTCCCGTGCACAACCACGACGCCACCGGGGCTCAGCCCGGAACTCTAAAATCTTAGAAGAAAATGTAGGTGCAAATCTCATTGACCTCACAATAGGCGATGTGTTTTTTTAGTTCTGACACCCAAAACGCAATCTTGCTGGTAGGAAGAAAATGCTCAGGAAGCTGCAAAGACGCTGCTAGGGCGACGAGGCTGCTTCGCCGTGGTGCAGGGCCTGTCCAGGGGCGCCCAGCTCCCAGCGCCAGTCCGGCCCCAATGGCCCCAGGGCCAAGAAGAGCTGCCACGTGGGGGTCTCTGGGCTGCTTTCCTTTGAAAGCAGGTCACTGGGTCTTTTCCACAAGTGCTCCTGGGTGAGAATGACCTCCAGCCTCTCCGTCAGCCACCCAGGTTCTAACCAATGGTACTAGGAGTGAAATATTAAAAATGCAAATTTTGAAGCTCTATTCATAATGACGTACAACGTCTTAAGAATAAAGTTAACCGGGCTGAGCCCCGGTGGCATAGTGGTTGTACGTGGGACTGCGGCCCACTGGGATGGAGGTTCAATTCCAGCTCCACAGGGGCAGAGGCTGGGTCTCCTACTCCCACCGCCAGGGCAGTGATGCCCTAAAACAAACAAACAAGCAAAAAGAATAAAATTAACCAAAGAAGTTAGACATCTATACACTGAAAGCTGTAAGATCTTGCAAAGGGAAATGAAGTAAGGCCTAAATAAATGGAGACCTCGACCTTGTTTACAAACCGGGAGACTCAATGTTGTTAAAATGCCAACTTCCCCCAGATTGATGGATAAAGCCAGTGCAGTCTCAATCAAAACCAGAGCAGAAAATATACGTATGTCATACGAAAATTTTAAAATAAATGGACAAACTGTGCCTAGCATTGATGTGAAAGAGCAGAGGAACAACCTAGGGAAGTAGGGAAAATAATTTTGATAAAGCATATCAAGCATGGATTTACCCTGTCTAGCCTCTTAGATTTTTATAAATCAACAGTAATCAAAAGAATACTATTGATAATAAAAATAATGTAGACCAGGGCTGAGTCCCGGTGGCGTAGTGGTTGTGCGCGGGACTGCGGCCCACTGGGATGGAGGTTCAATTCTGGCTCCCAGGAGCAAAGGCTGGGCCTCCTACTCCCACCACCAGAGGGCAGTGATGCCTTTAAAAAAACTGAAAAAAAAATAGTGTAGACCAAGGTCAGCAACAATGGTTAAAACTGCTAGAAGAAAACAGGCAAAAATCTTTATCATGGGCTCAGGCCAAGAGTCTCTGGCCACACCACCAAAAGGGTCATGTATAGGAACAAGAAACAAGCCCTTCACATTCCAACCTTTGCTCCATGAAAAGCACCCTTAAGAGATTAAGAAGAAACACTGTGGGGAAACAGCTGCCACAAAGGCCTTTCTCCAGAATGTGTCAGAAGAACGGAAAATTCAGTGGTGATGAAACAAACCATCCAACTTAAAAGCGGCCGAGGTGGGGAGAGAGAAACCAAACAAACTGGACTAAGTACTCCACCAAAAAGACATATGAGTGCCCAGCAGGCATCTAGAACAATGTTCTGTATGGTTAGCCATTAAGGAGTTGCAAATTAGAGCCAGGAGATAGCAATCACAGCTCTAAAAGTACTATCTAAAAGCCTGATACGGGGATACGCAGCAACTGAAATGCCTATCCGGTGCGGCAGGGAGGGGGGCTGTGGTCAGAGTCACTCTGGAACCATGAAGTCAGACAGAGACTCACCACGTGTGGCAGTCATATGCTTATGTTAATTTTATGATTGAGATGTAGGAGTGGAGTCTAGCCTGTTCATCTGGAGATAGTCATTGAGTAGCCAATGAGGCCTCCGTGTGGGCATGGCTTTCTCCTGAGACTTCTGGGAAATCTCACGATATTTCCCCCGTGAAGATAAGAAGCTATCTCCCCAGTTATTGGGAGTCAGTCTCAGAGACAAGGAATTACGGACAAGACAAGATGGCAGTGTCCAAGCTGCTGCAGGAGCCAGAGGAGAAGCCACACGGCCTTGCCCTGATGGAACCAGATGTCTGAAGCTGGAGAAGCCATGGGGAGACCCCTGCCAGCACTGAGTCACCATTGGATGCTGTTGATGGACCCTGAGCTCTGGAAATGAGGAGCCATGGGGAGACCCCTGCCGGCGCCAGGACTCTGCACCCACTGACCTGTGACTTCGTGAGTCAGAAGGAGACTTTAAGGCTGAGCCCTGGTAGCATAGTGGTTTTGCGTGGGATTGCGGCCCACTGGGTTGGAGGTTCAAATCCAGCAGCAAGGCTGGGCCTCCTGCTCCCACCACCAGAGGGTAGTGATGCCCAAAAAAAAAAAACAAGAAAGGAGACTTTATATACTGATATTGGGCATATGAGTTATGCATATGACTTATGACTTTGAACTGGACTAGGTTGGGATACTTTCTCAATGTTCCATTCCTCTTGTATATAATTTTTTTCCTTATATCCATATGCGTGTCTATGAAATTTGTTCCTCTAGTCTACTTGGGCTGACACACCACGTGACCCATCAATCCCAATTGTAGGTAGCTAATGAGAGAAAACATATTAGTAGTATTTATTTCATGAGTATTTGTATCACATGTATTTATAGTCATGAGAAACGGGGAACAATTAAGATGGTCGTTGTAGGTGGTACATCATCCAATGGAATGCTACTCAACCATAAAAAGGAACAAACTACTGAAGAAAAAACAATATTAATAATAATAGGCTGAGCCCCGGTGGTATAGTGGTTGAGTGTGGGACTGCGGCCTACAGCAGTGTCCAAGCTGCTGCAGTGTCCATGCTGCAAGCCCATGGACTTGGCGGTTTAAATCCAGCAGTGGCTCTCCAGGAGCAAGGCTGGGAAACTCCCATGACCACCAGAGGGCAGTGGTGCAAAAATAATAATGCCATCAGGTTGATTCTGACTCAGAAGATAGAACTGCCTCCATGGGTTCCCAAGACCATACGACTGTGGGAAGAGAAAGCCTCATCTTTCTCCCTCAGAGCAACCGGTGTGTTTGAACTGCCACCCTTAGTTAGCAGTTCAACGTGTAACCTGCTGCACCACCAGGGTCTCCTCAAACGATCGACAGACGTGCCAATGTAGATGGACCTCAAAGACATTCTACCCTGCGGAAGCCAGCCTCAAAAAGACTTAATACCGTAGGCCTCCTTTCTCCTGACATTTTCAAATAGGCAGAATCTCCGCCATGGAGGCTGCCCGTAGCAAAAGTCATGCGTTTTGAGGGGGTAGTAAAAGTCATGCGTTTTGAGGAATGCTGGAACTTTTCTGGATCCTGGGCACAGAGGGTGATGGTGTGGGCGAGGCATTGAGTGGAGTGGCTAACTGCAAGATGGTCAGGGCGAACACACCGGCTGCTCTGCACAGGAAGACGAGGCCGCTGGCACCTGTGAAGATGTGTACAGCCTTGGAACCCCACCTGTAGGGTCACAGTATAGTGCTGGGCTGTGTTTGGTTCACACGTGCGTTAAAGCTGCTGAGCTCTATACACTAAGAAGGTATTTTGCTGTAGGGTATGCTGCCTTAAAATCAAGCTTTTGCCCCCAATGGAATGATTTAAAAAAAAAAAAAAAGGAGGGGGAAAGAGGAGCATATACCAAGGGCTCAAGTTGAAAATATTTGGAAATGAAGATGGCAACATGTGTACAAATAAGCTTGATACAAATGATGCATTGAGGGCTGAGCCCCGGTGGCGTAGTGGTTGAGTGCGGGACTGCAGCCCACAGGCTTGATGGTTCAAATCCAGCAGCAGCTCTCCAGGAGCAAGGCTGGGCCTCCCACTCCCACCAGAGGGCAGTGTTGCCAAAAAAAAAAAGAAACCAAAAAACCCACAAATGATGTATTGAATGTTATGAGAGCTATAAGAGCCCCCCAATAAAGTTATTGAGGAAAAACAAAACAAAACAAAAAAACCCTAAGTTTTCCATGGGACCTGTAAGTGTGCCAAGAGGAACTTCAAATGTTCATGGAGCTGAGACTTCTGGAGCCACAGAGGCTGGATGAACCAAAAGATCCCTTGAGAGCTTCTTAAATTCAAACCATGGTTCTGTCTGACTGGTGAGGCACGTCTGCCCGGGGTAGGGGGCGGGGGGGCTCTTTTAAGGGAGGATCAAATTGAACAGCAGGAACGTAAAATAGTAGTGAGGCACCCGATGGGATGGGTGCGGGCTGAGCTGCGAACTGCAGGTCGAAACCACCCTGCAAGGGAAAGATGAAGCTTTCTTTCTCATTACAGTCTTGGAACCCACCGGGTTGGTTCCACCCTTCCCCTGGGGTGACTGTGCGTCAGAATCGCTCCCTGGTGATGAGCTTAGAGGCTTACCCTGGGTTTACACCGCAGGGCTAGGGAATGTCCGGCCTGGCCCACAACATTATCAGGACTAGGTAGCATCCTCCACCTCATCAAAGAGAAGCCGTTCCAGCCATCCCATTAGGGGTGAGTTCATTAGATGTTTGACCCGTATGACCCAAGAATGATGTCAGACATTGTAGATGGCCCCAGGGCAGAACACAGGCACCTTGCCCCTGGTTTCTGGTACTGGAGGGACAACTCGTGAAAGGAGACTGGGGGGTGAGGGTGGGGGTGCAACTGAAAGACTTCATCAGTGTAATGGATTTATAGCTGTCAAGTTGTGGGACGGGTGTGTAGCCTGTGTATATTTACACCAACACAAATTAAAACCAAATCCTTGCAAGTTGGCCATGGAGACTAGATGTCACTACCTGACGGATAATGAACTTCAGTAGCATTTTTCATCATAGCTCGTGTGTATGGGGCAGCCCCTCCTGAGAACGTATTAGGTACAGGGGGGATGTTCAGTGAGCGGGAGCTATTTGCAAGGGCTTAGCTGATGGTGGGCTTGGTATGGAGCATGGCAAGTGGGGGGCCAGAGGAAGGGTAACCTGGGAGGATGAAGCCGTCTGCTTGCTGGGAACTAACCCTGGCGGGCCCTCCAGGCCCCCCAACCCCTCTGGCTGACGCTGACCCTGCACTGCTTCTCTGGAGACAGTTTGCAGGGATGGAGTCCGGCTACGCTTGCTTCTGTGGAAACAATCCTGACTACTGGAAGTATGGGGAAGCCGCCAGTACCGAGTGCAACAGCGTCTGCTTCGGGGATCACACGCAGCCGTGCGGTGGCGATGGCAGGATCATCCTCTTTGACAGTGAGTACACCCTGTGCCTGGCCCCGCCCCTGAGGGCTCGGGAATCCTCTGTCCAGGCCATGAGGCTGCCTGCTCCCCCTCCCTCCCACCCCACCCCCATCTTCCTCCACCTGGCAACACTCGTTGTGCACCCGCTGTAGGCCAGACCTGGGGCAGGTCCTGAGGATGCCTCCCTGTCCGGGAGAGGCCTCAGCCTCTGCCTCCTGGAAGGGAAGGTGTTTAACAAGTAGCTAATTGCCATCGTGCCGCATGTTTTAAAGAGAAGAGGCCAACTAACTGTGGGATACTTAGCCCACTGGGAGGAGATCATTTTTCCTAATTGACTCTGCAGAAACCACTCAGTGTCAGCTTAGATATTGCTAGTCTGGGCTGACTAGAGAAATCAATGCAGAGACACTAATATGGATAAAAAAGAGCTTTGTATCAAAGAGTCAACTGTGTATCAAGAAAACCTCCCAGCCCAGTCCAGATCAAGTCCATCAGTCCACTATCAGCCCGCAAGTCCATGGATTCCTCTTCAGACTCACACAGCATGTGCAATGATGCAAAACGCAAGGAAGATCACAGGCCTGAGGGTACACGTCTTGGGGGTCCAGGGGCAGCTGCAGCAGCTCGGCCCTGGCAGGGGTCTCCACGTGGCTGCTGCAGCTCTGAGTGAGGCTCCTGGAGGAGACCCTGCGGAGAGGGCGTCAGCAACCACCCAGCAGCTTGGTTTCCTTCAGCGTGCGGACTAACTTTACATGCTCTGCAGGTTTCTCCCAAGGGGAAGTGGAAGGAGGTGGGAGCCGGGCAGCGATGGGACCCCTCCCCGTTGCAGGGGGGCCTGCCCCTGGGGTGCAGCCTCTGTGGAAAGCAGCAGCGTCCTGGAGAGTCGCCTGGTGGCCCAGCAAGGCCCCTCGTGGGCGTCTGTCCGAGTAGCCGGTTGGAGCGTTCACAGCGTTCACAGTGGTGAGAAAGGGGAAAGGACTCTCCTGCCCCCCGCCGAGGAGCGGGTGCACGGCGCTGTGTGGGCACACGAAGAGAGCTCACAGTGGGACCCGACCGCGAAAGCCAATCCCATGCCGAGCCCTGCGGCAGCCCGGTAAGCTGAGAGAAGCCACACTCACAAGGCCGCCACCCGCCCATTTATGTGAAATGCCAGCCGGTGACTCCACAGAGACAGGAGCCGAGTGGGGGTGGCCAAGGGGGACTCCAGGGCAGGCCGCGATCTTGGCGCGAGCGTGAGGCCTGGAGTGGTGGAAGTGTTCCGGAAACAGCCAGTTTGCTCTGCACCCCCCCCCCCCCAAAAAAAGCCAAAAAATCGAAACACAAACCCGAACTCGCTGGCCTCCAGTCGATGCTGACTCAGCAGCCCCGTCGGACGAGGCAAAACCGCTCCTGTGAGCTTTCGAGACTCTTTACGGGCCCAGCAAGCCTAGCCTTTCTCCCTCAAAGCAGCTGGTGGCTTGGAACTGCCCAGCGCACTGAAGACCGCCGGACTGCGCGCTGCAGTCACGGAAATGGGGCTCCTCTCTGACGTCCTTGAGCAGTTTCCATCCACAGGCGCTGGGCTGTCCGCCCTCTCTCAATGCCGGAAGCAGGGACACCCTCGGCGCTTCCGAAGCCTGAAGGAGAACCCCAGGTTCTTTCTGTTCTATTGCGCTCTCTCCTCAGAGCCCCACCTCCCAGATGAGAAAGAAAACTGAGACAGGACAGTGCTCTGCCTGCCGGGACTGTGTTCGGAGTGCATTTCCTAGACTCCAAGAGCCCAGTGCTCGCTGCAGGGGGCCCCGCCCCCTGCCCTGAGAGTAGATGTCAGCGTTGTCATGGTCCCTCTGCAGAACACACGTTTGCTCTCCGAATCGGCGTGGGGACCCAGAGTTCTCCCTTCAAGGCCTGCTTTGGAAACTGCTGCAATGTCAGCTTATTCGATCGACTTTATTTCGATCCACTTGTAACAGAACCGCTCATATTTACCGAGCGTCAACTGTGTGCCATACCCTGCCCTGAACACTTGACATAAGCCAACGTGGATCCCTCTCAGGACTCCAGGAAGAGGACACCATTGGCACTTTGAGTTCATAGAAGAGACTCAAGCTCAGAGACGGCGTGGATATGGGGTGGCCCACCACACCCCAGGCTGTCACCTCTGGGCCCACGCGTGAGATTCAGGGGAATGGCGAGTCCCTTGGGGGAAGCTGCCCATCAGGCCCTCACAGGTGGTCCACCCCCTGCCTGCAGTGTCCCTCTTCTAATGGGAAAGGGACACCAAGAAGTTGGCGTGCTCTCCCATATTGCCCGCCTCCCTTCCAGGTGGATCCCCGCAGTTCCCTGTGCGCTGTCTCACCTTCCCTCCTGTGCTCATACGGTACAGGGGCAGCCGGTCATGGCACAACCCTGAAACAGGGCAGGCATCCGGGTTCACGGACTCCAGCCAGTCCAGGCGGGCAGGAGAGCAGGCTCACTTCCCGAGGCTCCTAGCCATTTGTCCAGGGCTTTGAAGTCCTTGCTGTGACCCACCCCGAACCCTAAGATAGTCCGGGCTGTGTAGAAAAAAAAGCCGACAACCTTACCAATCAGAGTGGATCTCACCACTTAGGCCGGGCGTCCTTGTGTTTCCGCAGCTCTCGTGGGCGCCTGTGGGGGCAACTACTCCGCCATGACGGCCGTGGTCTACTCTCCGGACTTCCCCGACACCTACGCCACAGGCCGGGCCTGCTACTGGACCATCCGAGTGCCTGGGGCCTCCTCCATCCACTTCAACTTCACCTTGTTCGACATCCGGGATTCCGCAGACATGGTGGAGCTGCTGGACGGCTACACGCACAAGGTGCTGGTCCGTTTCAGCGGCCGCAGTCGGCCCCCGCTCTCCTTCAACGCGTCCCTGGACTTCGTCATTCTCTACTTCTTCTCTGACCGCATCAATCAGGCCCAGGGATTTGCTGTCCTATACCAAGGTAGCCGGCCTCGTGGGGACTGGCCCCTCCCTGTCCCCCACCCCCATCCTCTCATGACTCCAGGGCCTCGGCCACCTCCGTTGGGAGAAGGTGTCTCAGGCCCAGGACAGCAGTTCTCAACCTGTGGGTCTCGACCCCTTTGGGGATAGAATGATCCTTTCACAGGGGTCGCCTGACTCGTAACAGTAGCAAAATGATAGTTTTGAAAAAGCAGGAAAAAAATTTATGAGGCTGAGCCCCAGTGGTGTAGTGGTGGAGTTTGGTACTGCGGCCCACTGGGTTGATGGTTCAAATCCAGCAGCAGCTTTCCAGGAGCAAGGCTGGGCCTCCCACTTCCACCAGAGAACAGTGATGCCCACCCCCCAAAAAAGAAAAAAAATTATGGTTGGGGAGTCACCACCCCACGAGGGTCGCGGCTTTGGGAGGGTTGAGAACCGCTGCCCTGAGGAGCAGGAAGAGAGGCTTGAGCAGGCTCCTGGGTGGCCCTGGGCTGAGACGGGCTTGAAGGATGCTGGGTTGGGGGCTCGTGGGTGGGGAGGAAGGCGGGCTGCTGGAGTTGGCAACTCCTTCCGAGTCAGAGTCTGGCAAACTCCAGCTTTGGGGTCAGCCGAAGAGAAGCCAGCCCACTCAGACCCTCCGCCAGGATCGAGTCCATCCTCACAGCTTCAGCGCCCTCAGGGTCGCCCCTCATTCTGCTTGACCTTCCAGCTGTCAAAGACGAGCAGCCGCAGGAGAGGTCCACTGCCAACCAGACGCTGGCCGAGGGCATCACCGAGCAGGCCAACCTCAGTGTCAGCGCTGCACGGTCCTCCAAAGTTCTCTACGTCATCACCACCAGCCCCAGCCACCCGCCACAGACGGTCCCAGGTAGCTCCTCGGGCCCTCGCAGGGCCGGGTGGGAACCGAGGCATGTGTATGCTGAGGTCTTGGCAGTTACAGAAACAGAAGGGGGCACAGGGGAGTGGGGAGAGCATGGTTTCCTCTTTCAGAGGGATATTGGAGGCACTGTCCCCCAGGGCTTGCAGTTTGTCCTGGTCTTTGAAGGAAATGTCCCAGGCTTTGAAGAGAGAAGGCTCACCTCTGGTTGTGCGTTTTTGCACTGTTTGTGAATCTGGTGTTGCCCACCTTAGGCTATATTTCTATATGCCACATTGCAACTCTCTAAGGCCATTATTATTTGCAAATGCTCTACTCACCCATCTTCCATCCACCCATCTTCCATCCAACTTTCTATCCATCCATCTACCAACTCAACCATTAACCATCAACCATCCAACCATCCACCCACCCACCCACCCGTCCATTCAACCTCCCATCCATCCCAAGGACACGGAACAGCTTCCATTAGGCCAGACGCCCTCTTAATCCAGGACAATGCAGTGAACGAAACAAAATCCCCACCCACCCATGACTTAATGTTCTAAGTGGGCAGAGAAAGGCACGAAGTGGAAGAGGCCAATCAGCTATCCCTAAGGACTCTGGAAAATTGCAGGGCAAGAAAGGGGGTGGGGGGTGGGGTGCTGTGGCCTGAGCCAGCTACCCGGGTGGGTATATGCTTCCCGTCCCTCTTTTCTGCCAAGAAGGGGAAAACCTTTCTGAGCTGGGGGAGCTTGAGAGGACCCCTGGCAATGAATGCCCTAGTCTGGGCCTGTCCATCTGCTCTCAGGCTCCCTGTAGACCGGTGAAGGAAGGCCAGGGCTAGTAGGACGGGTGGGGCAGGGCAGCGGGGGGTGGGGGGGTGGAGTTGTATCAGCAGATTCCTACCCTTTATCCTGGGTAACTGGCTGTAAGTCATGCATTTTTTCATGGCCACGGGGGCACTGAGTCATTTTTCCCCCTAAAGTGGGTGGTTGGCCGAATCCACTCAGACAGCTGTGCTCTGAGCCATTTGTTCATCCCAGGATGGTTTCCCAGGTCTCAGGCCTCACCTGAGCTTGCACGGGTTCCCAGTGGAAGGAGACTCTGAGCCCAGAGTGCCGTAGACACTGCCCTCCACCTGGTGGGCTCGAGAACGAGGCCAGATGCCCTGGGGGGCCTGAAGCACCCCAATCAGGCAGGCTTTCAGGGGCTCCCCACCAACAGAGGGCTGCCCCCTACCTTGCCACGCCCGGGGTCGGTGCCCCTGGCCTGTGGAAACCTGAACCTACGCCAGCCCACACCCCTGTCTTTCGCTCTTGCAGGATGGACCGTGTACGGCCTGGCCACGCTCCTCATCCTCACGGTCACAGCCATCATCGCAAAGGTCCTTCTCCATGTCACGCTCAGGTGAGGATGAATGAGCCTCCGGACCCCCTTCCGCTCGCCCTCGTGTGTCTGGGGGCCAGAGGGCCGGGCCATCAGAGGCCTTGCTTAGTTGAGGACTGGGGTGGTCTGGGCACGAAGGGTGGTGCGGCACTGCCTGCCGTGGGTGCTGCTGGCCCCGCAGGGTGCTCTCTGTGCGTGAGGACCGCCCCCCAGGGCGCACAGTGTCTTCTGGAGCCACCGCCACCGCGGAGGCCGCGGCCCGGGGCAGCAGGCGCTCACGCTCATGTGCACACGCACAGAGGGGGCTGTGCAGGCAGCTTGCACGTAGCGGGGGGTTCACCCAGAGAAACTTGGTCGAAGTTTCTGTAGAGGGGCCCGACTTCTGCAGTCACCCCCGAAGCCCCCTGGGGACGCCCTCTGCGCCGACACCGGGCCCACGTGCGCTGGGGCCGCACTCACTATTGGCTCTTCACACCCTCCCCTGACATTGGGAGGAAGGCGCACGCAGAGGATCCTGGGATTTCTCTCGCTGGCCAATCAGAACCCTTATTTACGAAGCTGTCGAAGCTTCGTCCCTCAAGGAAGGCTAATGGGAAAGAAAGCGAACCCCGTTTCTGTCCCTTCATTCTCTGCTTGTTCGAAGCAGACCCCAACCCCCTCCCGGGGAAGGAGCCCGCTCCTGCTGTTGGGCTTGGGGTCAGGAGAAAAGCTGCTCAGCTTTTCTGGGCCCCGACTCTGCCTTTCCCGGGTTCCCAGTCCAGGCATTCTCTACCCAGGCTCAAGAAAAGCCCCTCCCCCGGCCCCCCCTCCACCACGAGCTGGGCAGCCCCAGCCCAGCTAGCTCTTTGCCGGCTTTCCAGCCTTGCCCCACCCCCAGCCCTCACCCCGCCCATGCATCTCCACCCTCAGCTTCACTTATTCCGTGGAAACAATGTCATGATTATCGTCACGGGCATACCTTTGTCCATGGTTTTGGGTTTTTTTTAAAGCCACAAACGCCACGTTCTGGACCCGCCTCTCAGGCCATTCCCCGCAGCACCCCGAGGGTGGGCCACCCAGTGGACCCAGGCACTCGGCACAGCTGAGACCTCGTGCCCGCCCCTGCCACGCAGCCTAGCGCCCACGTCAGCCTGGCCTCCTCTCCTCGGCAGGGCCCTCTCCTGCTGTCCTGAGGCTGGGGGTGGAGGTGGGGTGCGGTGGGCCCCGTCTGCGGGGGGGCCCCCATGCAGAGCAGAGCAGAACAGGTGCGCCTCTCTGGTAGACTTGCAGGCAAGAATGTCACTCGAAGAAACCATTCTGCTGCTTAAGAAAAAGAACTTAAACACGGTAACTGCCTGCTGGAAAGTTCTGTCTGTATGAAGCTGACATGGGCCCAGCAGTGGCTCCCAGGGACAGACTGTCCCTCAGCCTCTCCTCACCCCACCCCTGGGTGGCCTCTTCCCAGAACCACGTGTCTAATGAGCTGTCAGTGCAGGTGCTGCAGGCAGGGCATCCTGGGATTTCTCGGTGCTGATCCTCAGCCCTGTTCTGCTTGGCAGGTCCCATCGCCTTCCTGCCTCCGGGGACCTTCGGGATTGCCACCCCTCAGGGGCTTCCGGGGAGATCTGGAGCATCTTTTACAAGCCTTCTACTTCCATCTCCATCTTTAAGAAGAAGCTCAAGGGGCAGAGCCCCCAGGACGACCGCAGCCCCCTCGTGAGCGACTAAAGGCTGCCCAAGCACCCAGGGCGCCAGGCCGGGGCGGGGCCCGAGCCCTCCCAGGCTGTCCAGACTGGTCCCCTGGCCCCTCCGGGCCACCGTCCTGCAGCTGGGAAGGTTCTGACTTAGGAGCAGTAGCCAGGCCACCCTGCCCCACATCCACACTTGGGAGAGAGCCAGGCTCCCTCGTCCAGCCCCACCGCCTCTGCCTCCTCCACCCCCTGCCCTGGGACCCAGGGGCCTGCACTCAGGCGCATGCTAGGTGGTCACCCACGGGGGTGGGGGTGGGGGTGGGCTAGCTCCTCGCTGCTTCCCCGCCTCGCCCACCTTCCTGATGGTGACCTCTGCAGCAGGGTCCGACAGGGAGGGCGAGCTTGCAGCCTTCTGAAGGTTAGCCAGGCCCTGGGCATCAGCATCTCCGAAGGAGAGTGAAGATCCCAGGGCTCGCCCGGTCCTGCTCCAGCCTGAGAAGGGTCTAGAGACAGCCCCTCTGCCACCCCCCCCCACCCCCCACCCCCGTCTCCTGTTACCTGTTTCCATAACTCGTGACCACCATAGCACACGTGGTCACGTACACACACTGATGCTACTGCTGCAACAGACGATTCCAGAAGTCGGTGTTGGCATCCAGTCAGTGCTGATGGGCCTCAGGGCCAGGTCCTGATCCACCCCGCCCCCCAGGAGCCCCAGAGGCTTCAAGGACATAGAAAGCCCCGAAACTGTCCCCTGTGGGTCTGGCAGGCTGAGGAGTGGGAGGGCAGGGGCAGCATCTAAAATTGAAGGCACCAACTGGAGGGACAGCAGCCCTCCTCGGGGTTCAGGACATTTGTCAGCAGCAGCTGGGCCATGGGGCCGAGCACCCCACCCCCCACCCCTCAAGGATTTGGGCTCAGGCCCTGCTTAGCTGCCAGCCTCTTGAAAGCCCACATGCCTCCCCCAGTCACTGTGGGCCACAGCCCTTCCCCAGGCTCGGCCCACCAGCAAGGCTTCTGTGCCTGGCCATGCCTGGAGCTCGGTGGGCAGGTGGCCAGCTCCGCAGCCTGCGTCCAGGAGTGCTCGGGGCTGGCAGACAGAAGCAGCGGAGGAGGGTGGGACGCTCCAGGCGCCAGGGGGACGGCACAGCTGCCTGGCACTGTCCTCCCACTTTGATCTAGAAAGGACAAGTGTCCGCGAGCAGCTGCCGCCCCCAGGCCTGGCACGTCTGTCTCTGCTGCTCGCCCAGCTTTTGTGGCCCCTCCTGAGTGACCCAGGTGCCAGGTGGGCTTCATAGACGGCACCGTGCAGGGGGGAGTCCCGACAGCAGCACAGGGTGGGGGGGAATCTAGAACCGGCAGAAGCCGGGCACCCCAGAGGGGCTCAGCTTCCTGGGGCACCACGTTCACCCACCAGCCTCTGGCTCATGCCTTGGGCCCCCGAGCTGGCCGCTCCCGGAAGCCCATGGCAGAGCTGCCTTCACCAGAATGAATGGCAGCCTGCCCCTGAGCCCTGTGGGCCTGGGGGGACAGGTGCCAGGCAGCGCCTAAAATTGAAGGCACTCTCCCAAACCAGCCCCACTGCCTGCGCCTCAGTCCCCATTCACAGCAGCCTGAGTGGGCAGGGCAGCTCTGCCCCGGGTGCTGAGGCTGGAAGTCTGTACAGGGGCAAATAACTGACCTCCCAGTGGGCAGCCCTGCGAGTCACTCACCTGCCCTCCAGGGCTTCCAGTGGGAGGCGGGGGAAGGCAGGCTGTCAATTGTCCCCACTGGGCATCCAGGTCTCAGGCTGGGGCGGCCGAGAGATGGTCCTTCCCCCTCCCAGAGGAAGCCCCTGAGACACAGGCTGACAGGAAGAAACCACTTCATGGGGGAGACAGTGTCTGAGGTGGTGGGAAAGGGGTGGCCCTGGGGGAAGTGGCCGCTGAGAGGCCTCCTGCTGCTGGGGGCCTGTGTCCAGAGCCACCCACAGGGCCAGACCTGTCCCAGCCAGCGTCCCCAGAGCCACCTCTGCTGTGGGACTGATGAGAGGGGACTCCCCGACGCCCCAGGAGTGACCCACCCCAGTGCGCCTCCATTTGTCACATGCAATGGTCAGTAGGGGTGAGTCCTGGCCCCCCCTCCAGAGAGAGCAGCCTGAGGCCTCTGCAGGTGGGAGCCAGGTTCCCGGGTGCTGTAGCTTCTTTGCTGTGGGCCCCCTCAGGACCCACAAAGATCGCTGTGCCTCCAGTGTGGCATCTAACATCCCCGTCGTGCCTGCCCAGCCCCAGTCTGGAGTTGGCCTGGGCCCCCCTCCCCGCAGCCCACGCGCCTGAGCCACGGTGCACTTACTTTTCGAGCACTTAGACGTGGACAGCGTGGAATGACCACTAAGCATGCCAGAAGTCGCCCCCAAGTGGAGGGGGACGGCCAGAGCACCGCCCCTCCCTCCTGCCCCAGCCGGGCCGCACCGCTGACTGCCTCCGCGCGCTTGGTCCCTCTCAGGTGCGTTCACCTGGTGACAGCAGTGCCCTCCGTGTCTTGTTCTCTGTCCTCACTGTTCTACCTCCTGGCCAAGTCGCTCAGCTTAGCTGTCCTGGTGTGGAGGGCTTGAGAACCGTCCGGCTGCCGCAGTCCCTCCCCTCAGGCTGGACGGCTGGGGCGGGGGGGGGGGGGCAGTGTTGGCTTGGCCTCAGACTGCTGGCAGGCCCCATGCACAGCCCCTGTCTTACCCAGTTAGCCATGGGCAGGGTAGGGGGGCACTCAGAGGTAACTCCCCAGAAAGGAAGTAACGTCGAGGCACCTGCTAGACCCCACCCCCCACCCCCGCAGCACCAGGGCCCCCGCCCCACCCCGCTCACCTCCTCGCAAGGGCCCGACTCTGGGCAACAGACCCTGTCTGTAAATACGGTCTCAACACGGAACTGGGAGAGTCAAGTAGGAACAGGCTGTATTTTAAAACGACAAGATGATGTGTGTGACGCACTGTATACAATTTAATATATATTTTTAGGAATCTGTTATTTAAGAAAATGGAATGTAATGGTACTTAACTTTTACAAAAGAGAAGAAAATGTTATTTTTACTGTCTGGAGAAAAAAAATAAACATTCTCATTATTGTAGAAACTGCGCTTCGGCTTCATGGAGGACTTCCATGGAGCGTAGTTTCCCAAAGTGCGCGCCACCCCCCACCCACCCCCACCCCCGTGGTGTGTGGCCTGATCTAAGGCATTGTAAGAGCAGATACCTACACTTTATCCTGGATTCTGGGCTGGAGTACAAAAGGTTTTCATTGCTAAGGAGGTCATGAGGAATTTTTTTTTTTTTTAAGGCATCACTGCTCTCCGGTGGTGGGAGTAGGAGGCCCAGCCCCACTGCTGGAATTGAACCTCCGTCCCAGTGGGCCGCAGTCCCGCACACAACCACTACGCCACCAGGGCTCAGCCCAGGAATTTTTTAAGAGGACAATAGACAATATAAGTTTGGGAACCTTTGCCATAGAGGGTCCCCTGCACCCTCCTCCCCTCTCAGTCTCACTCCCTGGTTCTTTCAGTCACAGCCCTGGGGTCCTGCCCTGCCCTTGACCCTTAGGGGGCAGAGGAGGACAGAGGCTAGGCTGTCAAGAGAGACCCCGAGTCGGTCAGCCCGAGAAAGCGCACATACCCTACCTGCCCCCCAGAGAGCTCGTGAAGACAACAGGAGGGAGTGATGGGCAGCATCTTGCCCTTCAGAACAACACCCTTCCCGCCCAGGAGAAGCTCCCTGTCAAAGAGGCCGTCTGTTCGGCGTCTTCAAGAGCACCTGCACATGCTTGCAATGCTTGGGGAGGGCAAGGGGTCCCTGGGCTGTGTGAACCCAGGTCGGGGGCTGACATCCAGAGCCACCTTGTAGGAAAGGCCTGGCAATTTCACTCCAAAACACCAGCCAGAGAGCCCTGTGGAGCAGAGTTGGTTTTGACTTTACTGAAGAGGACCCTGGGGCTCAGGTCAATGCTGGGCAGTAGTGGAGACCACAGGGCTTGCCGGGCTTCAGAGCCCACTGCTCAGGGCCCCGGAGACCCGGGCAGGAAAGGGAGGAAGGACAAGAGTGTGCAGAGTTTGCAGCCAGCATTGTGGAAAGTGGATCATATGAGCTCAAATGTCAGGGAAGCTCTGCCCAGGCCACAGGCCAGTGAGAGGAGGAGGAGGAGGAGGGGAGAGACTGGCCATGTCCATCTGCCAGGATGGGCCCAGACAGCCTGGGTTCAAGTCCCAATGCCAGCAGTACCCAGCCCACGTGCCTGTTTCACCGTGTAAAAGGGGGCTTGAGTGCTCCAGTCATGCAGTGGTTCAAATCCACCAGCCACTCCTCAGGAAAAAGATGAGGGTGACTGCCCCCAAGACTGACAATGTTGGAAGCCCTGGGGGCTATTCTGTGTCCTGCAGGCTTTCTGAGTCAAAAATCAACTGCAGGACGACACATGCTGGTTTGGATGATGGTGACTACCTCCTACTTGTGATCCGCTGTCCATGACTGGGATCCGCTTCATTACGGAATGGACAGCAGGTTGATGACTGCGGTGTCAGACTTGCATTTGGGGGCCGGGGAGGGGAGAGGTGCCATTCTCTGAGGACGCCTGGCCGAAAACCTGGCAGATCTGCACGAGGTCTGGGGAGTGAGGTCCCTGTGGATGGGCAGACTGAGGCTCAAGTCCATGCCAGGCTTGGGACAGCATCCGCTGGCAGCAGTGTCCACGACAACCGGGGGCAAACGAGGAGGTGCCGGGGCAGGACAACCAGGGAGGGGCAGGGCAATCTCAGAGACGCCGGTCCCAAGACCAGGGCTCCTCCAAGCCAAGCCTCTGACCCGCTGGCTCCACCGAGTCTTGACCCCTCACTCTGGCCCCTGGGCAGGCACACTCCCGGGTCCAGCCGGTTCATTGTTAAAGTGGCACTTTCGGATGGCCTCATGGGTGTTCATATACTAACTTAAAGGTTAGCGGTTCAAGCCCTCCCACAGGCACCGTGAGGGATGACCTCCCACGGGGATGGCGACCTAGAAAGGCCTGAAGCCGCCCCAAGGTGCCGTACGTGGTCGCCGGCCACACGTCGGGGTCCAGCCCACGGCAACGGGGTTGGGCTTGTTCGTGGCAGGGTTCTGGATGGCTGAGAGCAGAGTGTGCTGAGACCCTGGGACCCCAACTACCCCTGGGTCACCCACCTGGGGGCTAACGGACAGGCTGGCTCACACAAGCACCAGGGCCGCCTCTGGTCCCTCCTTTAGAGTCACCAGGGGATGCGGCCGTCAGCCACGACTTCCCTCCCGGTCAGGGAGTGCGGCAGGCAGGGAACCTCACGGAACAGCGGAGCGGACATCAGGAGGCACCCCGCCTGGTGAAGCGCAGAAACCGGCGGCCGCGGTGTGGTGTCTTGACCGCGGCTTCCATGGTGCAGCCTGTGGGACCAGTACAAGGTTCCCCCTCCCCCTCCGCCCCCAGCCTACTCCCTGCCTGATTGGTCTAGCCGCTGGGCAGGAATTAGATTTTCCTGGTGCGGAGGTGGGACCCAGGCTGCAGGTGATGATAATCGTGGTTGATTTTCAACAGAGACTGGCAGCAATGGCATGCACCTGCAAAGCCTGTCTCTCTCCAGACTCCCTACAGAACAGGCATGGGGAAGGGGTGGGGACAGCAGCTCGCCCCGCTGCCTCTTGGGAAGGGGGCACTTCTCTGAAGCCACCTGCACCCCACACCGTGCTGTCATTGCTGGTTGGCGTCGTGTGGATTCTGACTCTGGACGGGCCTGTGTGGACTGCTCCACGGGGTCGTCCAGGTCTGTGGGACCTTTCCGAAGCAGCTGCCTGTTGTCCATGGCGTCTCAGAGCGCTAGAACCACCAACCCTGCCCTTAGCACTTGGGCACTTACCCGTTCATCCCCCTCTGGGCCTCCTCGCCCCCCCGGGAGCAGCCCCGGGCGGCAGCTTCCTTCCCCAGTGTGTGCCTTCTCCTTCCCAGAAGCGCTCTCTGTCCATGAAGGAAAATATTTTTAGTGGCAGGAAATGGCTGGTGGAAAACAAGTAGGGTGTCCTTGCGGGTAAATTTCTTACAGACAGTTGTGCAACAGGAAAATAATACGCACAGCCAATGTGTGACCGTCCTGCCTACAGAAGCAGCTCTGGACCCTGGGACACCAGGACCCCATCTGAGTGGCCTTTGGGGGCTACTGGTCTGGACCTCGGGCCCTGTGTTCTCCCAAACCTCAGCTGTGTGGGTACGAAAAACCCAGGCCCCAGGGCGACGTTCAGCTGTGCCCTTTGTCAGACTACCGAAAGCCCGTCTTCCTGCGGGGAGGGAAAGGGCTGGACAAGGGTGACCTTGTCTGCAAGCTTGGAAGTCACATGGCCAGCCCTGTCCCCACTGCGCCCTGCGTGCCTGAGATCACAGACAGTGCCTGGGCCGTAGAGAACTGGGACACTTTTGTTCCGGGGCGGCCGGCTTGGGCCCCCACGGGGATTGTTTTTGCCCAGAGGGACGCAGAAGGGACGGGATGCTCTCACCTCCCAAAGCAGCACCATTTGCTCATGGCAGGAAGTCTTCGTTTCTGGGCTCCAGCTGTCGTCTGGAGTCGCCAGGCCCTGCGGAAGGGAACCACACCCAGTCTTGGGGGCAGGCAGCGCCAGGCGGGATCTACACATGACCCACTGGGACTCGGGGTGCTCCCTGCCCTCCCCGGGGACACCGGTGAGCCTTGCTGGGTTTGGGAATGACTCGCTAGCTGTGGGTGACGGGGCACGGGGTCCAAGGCTCCGAGGTGCAGCATTTTAGGGAGGAGGTGAGCCCCGGCTTGAGAGTTGGAGGAACTAACTCCACAGGTCAAAGAATCTAAACAGTCAAGACTTAAAAAAAGTTAGATTTTACTTCCTTCAATCCTGGGAGCATTCACCACTCTTCAAATGAGACCACGTGTGTCACTGTTGTTGATAATGAAGCTGGCTGATACACTAGTGTCCATTGCTGCACTATTCACCATAACTAAAGGCAGAGACAGCCCGCCTGCCCATCGACAGGTGACGGATAAGCAAATCAACGTGGGCCTCACATACAATGGAATAGGGCTCTGCCGTGGGAGAAATGAAGTCTTGATGCACAGGAATGTAGGGATGGAGCTGGAGGGCACTCAGAGAGCTAGGCCAACCACAAAAGGAGAATTGGTGCACAACCTCGTCCATGTCTGGAGGCAAGAATAGCAAATGCCTAGAAGCGAAAGCTTATGAATAGTTAGCAGGGCAGGAAAAGGATGTGAACATCACACTGAGTAAGGGCGGGGATGCCAAGGGCCAGTTACAGTAGTTGCTGTGGAAGGTGTACCCCTGGAAAAAGTTGAGTTGGCAGAAGTTGTGTAATTGATGTAGCTAAAAGTCATTATTTAAAAAAAAAAAAAAAGCGGAATGTAGATGCTACAGTTTCTTATGTGACACCCAAAACCTCATGAGGTTTGAAGGTTTAAGACCCAGGCTTCACGGGACATCCGGCGAATTGGCCTAGCTGTGTGTTTGGTGCTTCTGTAGCACCTCCTAGTCCTTGTCTGTGCCCCCTCCTCCTAGATCTGTGCCAGGTGTTTTGAGAGGGGGCACCCCAGGCTCCACAGCTGGTCTCTACTCACCTGGAGCAATGGAGGAAGGAGAGGCAGGAAGAGGAGGAGGAAGTGGATGGTGTGGCTGATGGCCTCCATGAACAGTGGTTACCGTTGCCCGGAGACCAGAAGAACTGGATGGTGTCCGGCTGCCCTCACTGAATATTCTGATCAAAGATTCTCTAGAGGAAACCTGATCAAAAGGGGGTAAAGGCAGAACAGAATTTTCAGTTCTCATGGAATCGACACTTTCTAGAGCCATGGAGGCTGTATGAATACCTGAGATAAAATCTTTAAACCTTAAGCCAAAAAGAGCCCCTGAAATCTTAAAATGGAATCTTAAAAAGGCTAGTTTAGCCTCACTATTAAAAAAAAAGTCTACCTTGAGCATTATGTTGTTTTTAGAATGATCTCAATGAGATCAGATGGACCACGGCAACTCGAAAGGTTAGATAAGAACCTTAGGAGCAGCAAGTCTGTGTTAACGTGGAAGGGAGGGTGAGAGCAACGCAGAGCGTGCAGAATGAACGTACTCCGTGTCAGTGGAGTGTGCGTGCCGGGCGTATGTCATGCTGTGTAGTCCCAACAACATAACCAAAGTTTAAAGAGGGAAAGAACTAACTTGGTGCCCCTGTTAGTTTCCTCTCAATGGTCCAGGTGTATTCAGTTACTTTGCCTTAGTGGCCCGTACCCAAAGATGAAACCCAATCGGGGATCATTGGAAGTTCAGAGTTGGCTAAATATGGGGCCACTTTAAATGGGCGTGGGGTGGCTGAGGAAAGGGGTTTGAACAAGCCAGGTTTTGGAGAGCGGGGTCGGCAATCCACCTCTGACGGTGGCCCACCAGCTGAGCAGATTTTAAAATTGTTGTGGGAACACAAGACGGTTTTTGTGACATGTCAAAGCTACGTGTGAATGAGCGTCGTCTGGACGAGCTTCACTCACGCAATGCCATGTGACAGAACACCGTGGAATGGCACCGGGGAATTTTCTAAGCGACAGTCTTTGTGGGGGGGAGAGCTCTTTCTTTCTCCTGCAGGGTTGCTGGTGGGTTGAAACTGCTGGCCCTGTGGTCAGTAGTGCAGTACTGCTTAACCCGACACCCCTAGAAGAGTGCTGCTCTATCCCGCAGGGCTGCTAGTCAGGGTGGGTTC